>KV426057.1:98834-111687 GCA_001632375.1 Exidia glandulosa HHB12029 | reverse complement strand
TCGTGACTCAGTGCGGGTAGAAAGACAGTTTCGTACATTACGAAGCTCCTACGCTCGTTTAACCTTATGGGCAGAGCTATACATGGAAGAAAGTCTGTTCCAAATGCTTCTCGTTGATCTCGCGTAGATGGTCGGAAGGAGAGCGCGGAGATCCGCGAACAACTTGAAGCCGCGAAAGATTGACTCTCCACTTTTCAGCTCTTGCCGCCCACCTTTCCTTCACTTCATACTGCTTATACCATGGGACAGTGCTGGTCCGTGTTCAACCTGAGCAAGAGGCAGCGCTGGTGCATTGGAAAGCTCGAAGATCAGATTTTTCGCTTGTGGAGTACAATGAGTACCTTCGGGCGGGAGGGCAGTGGCATACAGATCGATCGGCGGCGAACTCGAGGTAGCTTGTAAGTCAACGCTGTCACCGCACTGGCAGGTACAGCCTCAAGGATTCTTAGTCTCGTTTACTGAGCGGGGATGCCAGCATCCCCAGGGAGAACCCGGGGGTTCATTGAGAAGCAGGGTTCATCAATAGAATTATTGAACTTGAAGGACACAAGCCTAAATAATGACTCGAATCATAGATCGTCAACCCGAGAGCAGACAGGCGCATTGACAGAAAAAGAGAGACCCGGAGAGGCAGAAGGAATTGGTTTTGGAACACGAGCTTGGTAGGAGGAGATAGTCGCAAGAAGAGAAAAAACTAGACTTTGGGTGGAAGCGGAAGCATAGCCGTCCACGCCCTCTTGCGGGGTCCATCCTGATTCGACGCCGGTATGCGCATCTTTCGCTTGAGTACCCAAATTGGCAATGGCCGTGATGTCGGCCTCTTGACTGCCATATCGGGACGGCTTCTGTAATGAGGGTTAACTCGAACTTTCGGGAATCCATGATGAAAGAATGATTACGGGTCCTAGTCCACGCTGCTATATGACCTAAAGCACAGGCTCCAGACGCAATATACTTTCTTCGCCAATCACTCGTAGCAGGACCTGATTTCTGTATCTCATATTTGACCTTTGCATGCTCTCCATGCCCCTCGCACTCACCGCCGTCCAAGCGTCGAACGCACAGTATGCGCCTTCCTTCCGCCCGGTCATCATCGTCTTTGGCGGCACTTCCGGCATCGGTTCAGGTCTCGTCCGTGCGTTCGCTACGCACATCCCGCCGCACATAGGCGCGCACATTATCGTCATAGGGCGCTCGAAACCCGCTGCGGACGCGCTCATCGCCTCCCTCCCTCCCAACTCGAACTCGCGATATGACTTCGTTCGTGTGGACGCACTGCTGGTACACGACTTGCGGGTGTTCATTCGCCAAGAGCTCTTCGGCACGCTGGAGCTCAAGAAGATCAATTATCTTGTTCTCAGTCAGGGAGAGCTGACCGTGGACAGCACCGCGCGAACGAGCGAAGGCTTGCATCCTACTATCTCGCTCATAGTGTACGGCCGAGCTCGCGCCGCCCTCGACCTCGCGCCCCTTCTTCAGGCTGCAGCTGCGGCGGGTGAAGACGCGCGTATCATGTCCATGGGGGACCCTGGAACGGCCGGTGCGATAAACCTCGACGACGTTGCTTTGGACAAGATGGGCACTTTCGCGATGCGGGCGGCGATGATGACTTACATCGACATCTCCGTCGTCTCCCTCGCGGCGCGGTTCCCCGATCTTGCAGTCATGCATGTCGGACCGGGTTTCGTTGCGACCGGCCTCGGTCGCGGGATGCCGTTTTATCTGAGGTTGCTTTGGACGTTCATGGCCTGGTTTTTGGCGATGACGGTCGAGGAGAGCGGAGAGCGGATGATGATGCTCCTGGTCGACCCGGAGTCAAAGAAGGGCGTGTTCCTGAAGGATCATCATAATCAGCCAGTTGCGCTGAGCAAATATTTTGACGAGACGGCGCGGGCAGTCGTGTGGAAGCATATCGAGGAGCGTTCTGCCCTGTAATGATGTCCGTGTCCGTCGTATCAGAATCAGGGTTAAAGCTTTGACCGCTGTACGGAGAGACTTTGTAGACGTTAGGAGCAAAGCAAAACTAGCAAGTGTAAACGACGTAGGTCCATGCATGTCGCCGCCTCGAGTCTGAGCTCGTCCAGAATCCGCGCTACATTCTTCCGATAATTCGATCACCCACAAGGCAGGTAAGAGTGCGTTCATCGGAATCCATCGCTCTAGGAGCTCAAGACCTTGTGATGGTGTGCGTATGGCAGGGTATAGGGGTGGCGATGGAAACAGATGAAGTCATTCCGAGCGGCAGTGACTCGGAGCGAGTCTGAACGATATGCGCCCCTGCTGCGCGGTGCCGCCGACTCGCTGCCTTGCCAACATAGCGGGACGAGTTGTAATCGAAGAATTGCACTGCGCATCTGCTGGTATGGGCCGCCGCGTACACGACTGTGGCACAGAAACCGGCGGCCAAAGTTTGAACTTTGGTCAAAGTCCGCCATGGAATCTTGATTCTGTCCATCACTACGCCCGCCGCCGTCGTGTTCCACATTCTCGACTTCGCGCTTCGACAGTTGTGTGAAATTCTCTTATCCATCGCAATACATAGGTGGCTACAGGAAAAATCAATTGACGGACGGTCTTGCCTTCGAGTCAACTTCGAATCCAACCCCGCGCTTGGAAAGCCACTTCCCTGCCTGACAGCACCCTTGCTTCGTCTCGTACGCATTGTGCTGCTCAATCCGTCCATCATTTCGTAAAAGCGAGCGTGGCCGGAGTTCTTGATTGTGGCGACAGGACCACGCATCCGGCGAGGCTATAAATCTGCCTCGCCCGGCTGTCACTTGACTTCAGACCATCCAACTCTTCACCATACAACGCTATGGGTCAATACTGGGTCATCGTGAACCTGGACAAGAGGGTTTTCCAAGAGATCTCGAAGCTTGGTGAAAGCATTTGGGACCTTCAACTTACGCCTCGCTTTACGCGTCGATATAGGATTTGGTCGTCGCAGCAGATCATGGAGCGTATCTATAAAGAACGTACGTATGAACATAGCCAAAGTCCTCAGAGGACGATAAGTACTAACTGCTTTGCCACCAGGTAATATCGAGAAGCCTATTCCGTCGCCGACGCCGCAGAGCAAATCTGTATTGTTCCAAAAGCTGGCTCTAGAGCTCATCGAGATGGTCTTCGCTGCCAACACCGACGACTTCGACACGAACGCCTGTCTCGCACTCACCTGCCGCCGCGCATGGGACATCGGCGCGGTCAAGTTCTTCATCCCACACCTCGAGTCAAGCTATGGCAGCTGGAACGGCGACCGCGTCATCATCTTCGGCGACTACGCGCGCTTCGACGATCTGCCTGACGGCATATTTACTGCCGACGAGCAGAAATTCATCGACGATGCGCTTGCTGCTGCTCAAATGACAGAAGACCCGTACTATGCAACGATGTCGGTCTACGACAGCTTCGTCCACGGTCGCTGCGTGGAACCAGAAGATCCGCTCTCGTACTCAAGGCCCGTACACAATCTCTTGCGACAGGAGGTTCTTGACGAGCAAAGCGCCTATTACGTCCGGGCAGCGCGCTCCCGCAGGAATGGGACCGCCTCCATCGACGCCAGCGAGCGCGAGTGGGAGTACCGTGACCCTTCTGAGATCCTCCGCAGAGGCATCAATTTTGATACGGATGCGTACCGTCTGGAGGATATGGTGCTTCGAAACCTTACCACGAAGGAATACGTCCGCGGCGAATCGTTTGCGCGGAGTCTTGCGGACGCGGAGGCCGAGAACTGGTTCATTGATTGGGATATAGGAGACCTTCTCGCGCTGCGCATCTGCTGGTCGTCGGATTCTTCGGCGGCTCTTTCGTACGACAGAGGCATAACGCGCGGGCAATGGGCTGGGCACCGTTTCGACATCGTCTCGAAGGACGCTCTTCCGCACGACGCAGATGGGAATGTGCTGCCGGAATGGACGGACGTCTCTGACGAGATCATGGACGATGCCTGGCACCTCTATGACGTTGACCACTTCTAACTTGAATTCCTTTGCGATTCCGAGCGCGCTGCGCACCACAACGTAATCTATAATTGCTCACTTCGTCTGTCCGTCCGAGTACTTTACGCTTTGTCTATTAGGGTATCACTGCAAGTAGTCTATTCTTTCGCTAGGAAAAACAGATGGACGCGGCGGTCATCATGATAGATATGCAAGCCAAACAATAGCAAACGTCAACATCCTCTCTTCCATGCCAGTGAACCATGCGCAACATCCTCTTTTCCATGTACCATGGGCAACGTCCAGTATCGCAAAACTTGGAGTACGCACGACCTTCGCTGTCGCGATCGTCGGCGGCAAAACTTCTCGCTTGCAGCACTGTCCCGAGACTCGCAACATTGTCTCGGACTGGCTTGTTCTGAAAGTACTTGATGGTCGCCTGCCCACGCTCTGACGTATCGCTACCTCAGGCCCACTGGTCTTGTAAGCCTGTGTTCATTCGTGGTGACAGCACTACTCGCCCGTGTACTATCGCCATCGCACAGCCGCTATCTCCTTCAACATGGGCCAATACTGGCAAATCGTGAACCTCGACAAGAGGACTGCCCACGCAATTGGGAAGCTCGGGGAGGGCATATACACCCTCCGGCTCACGCGCGACTACAAGAAAGGGTACAAAATTTTATCGTCACACGAGATAACGCAACTTCTCTATATTCGCCGTACGTAGTATTTTTTATGTCTACTTCTAGACAAATTTCTCACGTGTTAAATTCAATAGACGAGAGCCGGAAGGATCCTCGTGCTCCTTGGCAACGCCAGGACCGTTCAGCAACGGAGAGTCCCCCTCCTCATGTTCCTCCACCGCACCATCAGACCGACTCCCCGTTATTCGGCAAACTTCCGTTAGAACTGATCGAAATGATCTTTACCGCCAACGACGACGAATGGGAGACGACAGTCTGTCTCGCGCTCACGTGTCGCCGGGCGTGGGACATCGGTGCGGCGAAGTTCTTCAAGGAGCACCTAGACCCGTACTACGGCAGCTGGAACGGCGACCGCCTCATCATCCTGGGAGATTATGCCCGCTTCGACGATCTGCCTGAAGGAGTTTTCGACGACGAAGAGGCCGATCTCATTGACCGCGCGTTGGACGCTATCCAGCGTAACAACTGGGACCCCAGGGACTGCGCCGATCGAATTACCGTTGACCAGGACTTTGTGGGCAACCTCTGCTCGTCTCCGAGAGACCCGCTCGTGCACGGGCTTGATCTTGTGGAGTTCACGTACCCGCTCATGCACCTTTCCCCGCGGGCTATCTTTAACGACGGAATAAAGGGGGAGATTCCGTGGTATCGGGCCCCTATCCCGTCGAGCGACTTGGTACTCCGGAACCTCAGCACGAAGGAATACGTATCCGGCGAGGAATTCGAGCGGACTCTCGCAGCGGCGCAGGCTAAAGGGTGGTTCGTTCCTTGGACTCTCGGCGACCTGCTCGCTCTGCGCATATGCTGGTCGTCGGACACGGGGGCGGCTCTGACGTACGAGAACAACATAACACGCGGCGCGTGGGCCGGGCACAGCTTCGACATTGTTCCAAAGGACACTCTCCCTGCGGGGGAGGTACTCCCTGAATGGAAGGATGCCTCTGGCGCGATTCTGGCCGACGCCTGGAAGTTCTTCGAGCTTGACCATTTACACCGCGATAGTTCCCATCCTTGCTGTCGTCAGAGTCCTTCATATTCTGACTCCGAGTCGGATGTATAATATATTTACGAACCTGGACAACCACGAATTCACTTTGAAGGGCCGTATCCTTTCCTGCGAGATTCTCAGTGCCTAACTTAAAAGTCTTGCTCAACGCATGTGGGCCTGAGCTGTCAATACATTTTCATCTGCGACGTTCACGTGGCCTAGTCGTTCTGTACCGGGCGCATGCATGAGACTAGTGGGCCCCTCTACCGCGTTTGATTCCCCAACGTGCTCCGTCCGAGCCGCCAGTTGTACAATATCATGGCCTCGCATACTGCACTCACATTGAGAGGATGTACACCCAAAATGCGATACCGGTGCGCAAAGGAATACCGATACTGTAGCTGAGCACTCAGACTACCGTTTCTGAACCATATCCGAGTCGTACTGTTACTTTTCAGCGCGAATAGGTAGAGTAAAATATCAATACGTATACACCGAGGACTCTGAACATAAACCAACGCATCATCATCATGATCTACGCTGGCGCTCCACTATCGGGTAATCTCTCAATCGCGTACTTGCGTCGGACGATATACATGAGCGGTACACCGGGCACCTACATCAAGCGTACGTCAGTACGCGAAGTGAAGAGCGAAGAACGAAGAACGAAGGGGCAAAGGGGGAGAAGGAAGAAGGAAGAACAAAACACACGACGCAAAGAACGAAGAACGACCAACAAAACACACCACGCAAAGAACGAAGAGCAAAGACGGAAGAACGAAGACGGAACACATACCTTCCGTATGCGTCTGCGCAACTCGCGATCGCAGGTAGCGACGATGTAACACCTGTGGGCTGTAACGCGTTGGACGAGACAGTCATCTGCGTATGTGCCTGTGTGCGAGCACGGTAGGCGTTCGAAGCGGGGGTCGCGGGCGACTCTGAGTGAGCGTGAGCGTTAGCGAGTGTTGTAGCAAGGAGCAAGGAGTGGGCGTGCGTGGGCGGAGAGGGTATGGGCGGCGATGGTGTAGGCGTAGGGTGGAAGCGCCGGGAAGAATTGGGGTAGACGACGCGAGCGAACGTATGGCCAACGAGGGATCGCGCGAAGACGATAACGATAAAGTGAACGGGAGGGCAAGGAGAAGAGGGCGAAGGGGAGAAGGAATACGGCGAATGTGCATGAAGGCAGGAAGGTGTGGGGAGGGCATGTGAGAGCGGTGGCGAGACGGGTTTCAAAGCAGGGGAGTGGCGGATCGTACAATGTCGGGCAACATAGATGGGCGTGCGCGCGGGTGGCATGAAGGACAGAATTCACAGCAAGGAGTACGAACGAAACGCGAAACGGGCGAAACGCACCGTAACGCAATGCGATACCTCGGCCCCAACTTCTCCAATTCCGCCATAACGCAATCCGTCACGCACGGTATACCTGGGCGCGCGCATATGTCAGCGAACGTATCGCGCAGTCCAACGTCGGCGCGAAACGAACATTTCGCATAAAGACAGTCCATCATGCCCGCGACGAGCTCGATCTTGTTCTGGAGCGAAAAGTTGATAAAGTTTGTATCGATGAGGACGCGGTATGGCGGGGCGAGCGCTTCGTTGTGCGCGAGGAAGAGCGACGACGCTGCGGGTGCGCTACAACACAGCGAGTGAGCGCGGCCGAATGTGGCAGGAAGCTCTTTAAGAGGACGTACACGCGTCGGACTGCTTTAGCTTTCTTCTCCTCCTCTTTGGCTTTTTGCTTTATCTCGTTTTCCTTTCTGTAACCAACGCTCAGTATAAGTATACGAAGGACGGCGGAGGGACGATGAACGGACAAGCGGGCGTCGTTCGGGTTGAGCAAGCGTTTAACCTGCGCGAACTTGCGCGTCTTCTTAGCCCGGGCCTAATTGCGTGTGCGTGTGAGTGAGTGAGCAAATTCGTCGTCTTAACGTTTGTGCAGACCATGTGAGAGAAGAGAGCAGTTCAAGCGGGAGAACGGGCAGACCAAACAAGGACATACAGAGGTTCGTAACGTTGACCTCTCCCTCGCGCGACAGAGCATGGCGGTGCGTCCACATTCAACAGCGCTTGCTCCCCTTTGCTTAGATGATGTTGTGCACAGTCTGGCTACGGCTACTCCGGAGGCGCGTGGCGAGCGGCGAGCGAGGGTGACCCGCTGACATGGTCTTAGGTCGCGGACGGTGCTATCCGTATTGGCAGGAGGTGATCAAGTGCTACCAGAGCGTGGGCGAGCCGAGCGAGTGCAGGCTACAGGCGGACGACTATCTCGAGTGCTTGCATCATCGGAAAGAGGTCAGTAAGGGTTACACTTGCCACGCCGTATCTGTCCTCGTCCCGCGCTCCGTGCTCCTTTATCCCCGCTGCGCCAACGCCGTCCTCATGTCGTCCCTCGTCCTCGCGAGCAGTGACATCACTACCGTCCTCTGTCTACGTTCACCTTCCTTACATCTCCTTATGAACGCGGTCGTACACTCTGACGGCGCGTCCTCTCCACACGTTCTCCAACTCCTGCCCTGTCCGCCCTTCCCTTACCCGCCTGTCTTGTCCTTCCAGTCGTCCCCTTCTTTACTCCCCGACCATCGTTCGCCCTCGTCGCTCGGTCCATCCATCGCGTCCCTTCCCTCGCCTCCCCGCCTTTACTCGCCATCAACCGCTCGCCCGCTGGGCCAAAGCCTTCTACTGCCCGCCGTTCTCATGCCGTCCATCGTCCTCGCGCTTCGTCGCACAAGCGGTTACAGTCCTCTGTCCACGTTCACCTTCCTGCATCTCGTCATGAACGTGGTCGTGCACTCCGACTGCGCGTCATCCAACTCCTGCCCTTCCCTTACCCTGATCCCTATCTCTTGTCTTGTCCTTCCTGCCGTTCTCTTCTTCACTCCCTGAGCACCTGCCACCGCTCACCCTCGTCGCTCGGTCGATCCATCGCGTTGTTCCTTCCCTCGCGTCCTCGCCTTTACTCGCCACCACACTCGCTGGCTTACACTGGTGCCCCCTGCGCCAAAGCCTTCTACTACCCGCCGTCCTCATTCCGTCCATCGTCCTCGCGTTTCGTCGTACGAGCGTTGACGTCCTTACCTGCGTCTTCCACGTATCCCTTCTCCTTCTTCCGCCCTTCTCCTTCGTGTCATTCTTCGCTGCTTTCTTGATCTCCTCGCAACCCCTGGCTATGCACTCCCCGGCCGACATCTCCTTACCCGTTCGTTGTCGGTTCTTCATCATCGCACCTCCCTTCCCCCCGCCTGTCGTATTCTTCACTTCACGTCTCTTCGCCGCGCATTTCTTTTTCGTCTCGCTAACGCTCGCGCCAGATCGCCCGCGCAAAGCTCATCCAAAGCGAATTCATAAAGCACGCAGCGCACTTGGACCGTGAAGCCCAGAAAGGCGCAGATATCGCCCAGGGCGGGGCAGTCGCGACCGTTGGACTGATCGATAAGAGCAGTTCAGGTGGGAAGTAGACAGGAGGTATGTGATGGTGTCAGTGTTGGTAATGGTGGGGCGCTGACGTTTGCAATCACCTAGTCGGTGTAGAGCTGCGAGGAATGAATCTCTTATTTGCTTTCCTTTCGCCCGCCGTCCGATTCCCATTTTGTCTGAAGGGGCTCGCTACCCGTCGAGAATCGCGCGCGTCCTAGTCGAAGCCGTCCCCTTCTGTCGGGCGAACGGTGTACTCTGCAGGGAGGCAACCTTACTTCGCGGGACATGGAAGTTTACCAGCACTGTGAATAATACCCGGTAAGGACACGATGGCGCGAGGCGGCAATGTCAGCACCTTATTCGTGCCGTACTTAGTACAGTCGACAGACATGGGCGGAGCACCGAATAGTCAGTGCATCTGTAACGCGGAGGGGCCCGCTCACCAGTGTCGCGGTGCGCGGTACAGTGAAGATGCCAACAAAAAACACAAGGGAGGCTGAAGCTACGTGCGGGAGACTCGGAGAAGCAAGTCGGCGTCCAGGGAGTAATATATATCCGTAGGTCTCTCCGACCCGGACTACGCGTCCGACTTGCGGAACTCGTTGCGCACGAGAAGATGGAGCGGAGGCTCCTGCACTCCAGGATGAGTGATCGCTGATCCGCGGGGTCGGAGTCGGTCGGCACCGCTGGTTGACCAGTGACTAGTGACTCCCCACGCATCCCAATCCCAGGGCGTACCCTCAAGCTCTCGACCATGACGCCCACACCCGTATGTCACTCCTCTTTCCGTCTACACACAGCTCACCGATGCAGGTCTCCGAGTCGCTTCCAGTCCAAGTCCGAGTTGTTCCAAATCACTCCGAAGCCCAAATCCTCGCTCAAGCTTTCAACTGCTCTGTAGACGAAATCAGACCCGACTCACTCACCGGCGTGGACATTGAGGCTCTCGCGCGCTCTGCATGTGCTGCGCTCGAGTTGGAGCCTGTGACGGTCGAAGTGACGTTATACCGCCGCGGGACGTTCAATATTCTCTATCGCCTCCATTTCACCGGAGGAGGAGTCGATATTGATGTTCTGGCCCGCATCCCAACGTCCGCGTTCCGCGAACACGGCGGCGCGTCTGTGGCGTCGACGGTGGCGAATATGCTCTTCGCGCAGCACGTCTGCAACATACCCGTCCCGCGTATCATCTCCTGGAACCAGTCCGAGTCGCAGCAGGTCCCGTACATCATCACCGAGTTGATAAAGCCCGAGGACGCATACGAAGTGTGGCCTGCGTGGCTGCACGAGCCTCTCGAACGCCAAGAGCGCATCTTTGAATCTTTCGCACGGACGCAGGCGGTGTTCCTCCGACCTCGAGAGTTTCCACTCTCGTCCATCGGCTCGCTGTCACTCAAACGTGGAGGAACTGGAGGTGCCAGTACGAAGGATTACGTGTTGGAGCCGTTGACAATACGCCACCCGAACGCTCTCAGCACCTCACGCTGGAGCCGACCGAAGGAACCATTCATCCGTCTGCACTCGGTCGTTCTTCGGGATGTGTGGTTCGAACTCCTCGAATGGCATAGTTCGCGGTGTCTCCAACACACTCTGGACAACTTGAATGCGCAGGGCCAGGAAGAGGTCATCATTCGCTGGAACCGAGAAACGCTTCCAGATCCTGAGGACATCATCTCAGCACCCACGACCGACTTCCTAGCAGTCGTAGACGACCTACGGAGTCTTGTCACTCGTACACTTGACGCTCTCGACCCCTCGTTCCTGGAACCGTGTCTCGTACGAACCGACTATGCGTTCCGTAACGCCCTCCTCGGCCCACACTTGGACACCACGAAAGCATGCGTCGATTTCGACGACGTCCAAATCTGCCCACTCGTACTCGCGCATATCATCCCACAAGATCTCCTCGAATGCGAATCATATTACATCCCCCGCGACCATCCCTTCTACACGCAAGAGGGAGGCTTCTCAGACTTTCCGCTCGACGAGTACGGTCCTGAAGACTTATGTCCGGAGAAAACCGAGGACGAGGATGAGAGGCTCGCGAGCAACAACAGGATCAAGTATACGACCTACAGGAGCAGTTATCTAGCGGCGCTTGAGCAGGCGGATCCAAGGATTCAAGGAGAGGGGTGGTGGGAGGTGCATAGGGATGCGAGGAAGGTGCATGAGCTGTTGGTTGCTGGGACGCATATGTGGTGGATCAAGCGTGAGTGGCTCCGGATGCGTCGCGGGGACTCCGCGGCGGAGTCTGGCAATGTACCAGCTACTACTTAGTACAGGCAGTTCATTTGTATAGCAGTTCATTAGTCGCTTTGCGCGGATACTGACATCACGCCCGGACCGAGTATGAAGGAGAGGCAGGGAAGGTGCGAATGGAAGGACGTCTCGGTGCTTTACAATTGCAATAGACTGGCATCTTGACTGGCTGACACTTTTCGAGAATCGACGCTTCCACATCCTGCTTGCTGTCTCTATGTAGCTGTTCCGGTCACGCATGTGGACGGTTTTTATCCCTGAGCATTTCTGCCGGGACTTGCCGCAGCTGTGTCTGAAATTCTGCCTCCATTTGGACGACCGGCTCAACCCGAACGGCGCGCCACTTCACTCGGATTCGAGTGGAACGTCGCTCTGTCACACCTCCAAGGCGCGCGTCTTCTCCTTTATCCCCGCAACTTCAAGATCTAATTATTTCGTGGGCGCTCGTGCAGATCAGGCTCAAACCACAGTGCTCCCCCCGGTGTCGTTCACACATGCACATTCCCGCCGCGCCAACGCTCGTACACTGCCCCTCTGAGGCACGCTCGGCCGTGTAGAGCACGATTATAGCGTAGCACTATCGGGGCTCTCTCATTGCTGTCGTAGTCCCTCGCACCGTTCCAGCCGACATAGATTCAAATTTCAGAGCGTGATAGAGCGCGACAGAGCACGTCCCTTGTCGAGCCTCTTTGCACGTCGTTGCCCATCGCATCCGCGATGTTCTTTCGTTTGGTCCTGTAACTCATGTGCACAATACTTCAATCTCGCTGGTCCAACGATCGCCCACGTCTCCTGTTGTCTGAGTCCCTTCCTCTTGCCCCTCGCACATGGTTGGCCGTTGTATGGTACTACAACGGAATGAAAGAGGGAGTTACTGGCTCGTACAATGGCAAACAGAATGTGGTATACAAAGCGCTCATATCATCAAAGTCTACCGCAACCGAGTGTAACCTAACCGTGGTACTATATACACGCGAGAGGTGGAGAATATCGACTGCGTGACCGTCATTTAGCCGCAAGCTTGCCGATGCGGCGGTTGTAGCTAGTAAATGTAGCTCTCTCAACCCTGGAATCTGACCCTGGATGGCGAACTACTCGGCTCGGCAGCTCTCACAAGTACTTTCTTCTGCACGATCTTCCCATTCTCGGCCCCGTGCAGGGTCGGTGCCACAGTTTTGCAATTGCAAATGCAAGCCCCGGTCATCAAAACAACAACCGCGGACCACCGCCCAAATCCGGCTCCGGGATCTGCACTTGCGCGCTGTTTTCGTCGAGAACGCGCGTCACGGTCCAGTCAGGAACGTTGCGAGATCATTCAAAATTCGTTCATGGACGGACTATACGTACAACGACAACGGACAAACAAGAAGGCGCAGAGGGAGGGAGAGAGAGGAGTGCATATACAGAGAGTACGATATAGATGGGAGCAGGCATGGCATGGGCCGCGGCGTGGAAACCGTTTATGTTGTACGCGTAAACGAAGCGGGGACCGAGATGACTGACAGGCGCCAGAGCGGGAATGCACGCCGCAAGGAGACGCA
>KV426057.1:57420-98734 GCA_001632375.1 Exidia glandulosa HHB12029 | reverse complement strand
CCCGCCGCTCCCGTTCCCGTTGCTCGAGTACGGCTGCTGTTGCGCGCCAAGCCGCGGGGAGAGCAGGTCCTGCGGCTGCTGGGCCGGGGGACTCTCGCTCGGTTCATGGTAGCTCGCCCTGTTGTTCGCCGCCGCCCTACGTGGGCGTGCGCCGGAGTTGTTGGATTGGGAGTTCTGCGGGCTGAGCGAGCGCTCCGAGTCGAGGTCCTCGCCGGGACGCGGGGCGGAAGGCGGGGCGGGCATGCGTGGCGTGCGCCCAAGCGGCTGGCCGACGGGGAAGGACGACGGAGGCTGGCCCACGGGCGCGTTGAGACATGCCTGGATAAGGTTCTTGCCCTCCGGCTGGGTGACGAGCGGCTGGAGCTTGGCAGTCGTGAACGTATACACCAGACCGGTCTCGCTGACGACGAGCAGCAAGACCTGGGTGCCCGTGAGCGTCGACAATTCGTACGCCTGTTTCGAGTTAAGTAAGTAAGTCAAAGTCAAAGTAAGACCCGCACCTTCTTCATGATTCCAGCCTTGCGCTTGGAGAAGGTTATGTGGCGTCTGGACTTGTCCTGGATAAACTCGATCTTGATCTTGCGCCTGCCCGCTTTTTTGCCCTTGCCGTCGTCCTCGTCGTCGTCGTCGCCCTCGCCGTCCTCGTGCTGGAAGCCGCTGTCGTCGGGCCCGCTGCCGAGACCGAACGAGGCCTCCTGCGGGGCGTGCAAGTCGTCTGGGCGCGCCCGCTTGCGCGAGCCGTCCTGGGCGGGATCTGCTGGCTGGTCTGGATATGGGGCACGGCGCGAGTCAGTTTATGCGCGCGGTGTGCCCCTGTGAACACGGACTTACCGCGATAAGACATCCGCAACGGGGCTGGTTGGGAGAGCTTCGTGAAGGGGGAGGTTGTGGGTTGTGGGACAAGGGAAACGGGCAGAGACCTGCGGTGTTTGAATCCCATTTGCGGTCGCCCCGGCTTTTTGCTCTCTTCGGGCGAACTGCCACCCTTCCTTTTTCGTCTCTTCCTTTTACGGTGCTCCATTCGCCTCAATTGGTAACTTCGAAAATTTTCGGTGTAGGAGAAGAGAGAAGATCCTCCCAGCTCAGAGTTTCCTCCCGGCGAGAGCCCAGGCCACCCGGACGGCCTGCGAAACGCCGACAGAATCCTCCGGCCATGGGCGCCATCATTGTCACTCACCTACTGCGCAAACCCCCCTTATCCTCATACCTCCCTCCTCCAGACCACTGCACAGATGCTGGTTCCAGTCGACTGAGCCGCACCCACCGCAACTCACTCGCCAACTCACGGCGGGCTGTGGCAAATTCAGCGTGGCCCGATCCAGAAGGATCAGCCAGGAACACTGCTCAATGGGGAATGACACGATGGGCGCCTATTGCTCCCGCACAGTCCGACAGGCACGGATTGGGGACGCATTGCATGCGCTTCCAAGATCGATGGACGGCGACAGCGAAAGTCAAAAACTCTACAAGCTGCATACATACAATGCCTGGGACGATCTGCCGGCGTACTGCACGTGTACAGAAATAAAGTTATCTGAATTTGCAAAATGGTCGTCGGGCCGCAGCTGCGCATACTGTACTATACACATGTACTCACAGTCGCAAACCTTATGTATATGTACCCCTCTCCTCCCAGAACGCAAGCAGCGCCACTGCAAGTCGCCATCCAAATCCAGTTGGCACTGGGGAAACGAGCACCGCCATGCAACCCGCATTCGGTTGATCTGCAACGCATATCCATTCCTGATCCTGTCCTCGCCAAAAAGGATAATCGTCCCCGCGCATCCCAACATCCTTTCTTGGCAACTCCCTGCCATATCCGTATCGAGACGTGAGATGGAAGGGTAGGCCCTGTATATCCTTTCCTTTCCTGACATTCCGACAGCTGATTCGCTAAAACGAGTAACTCACCCCGCATCCTCCTTAGGACGCACTGCACGACATCGACAAGAAGGGAAGACGCTGTCCACTGCTCATCCACACCGCACTTCGGGTCGACCTTGACGTCGATATCTTCCCACTCAGAAGCCAGCAGTCACGCATCGTTTTACAACTCCAAAAAACCGGGACGTCGGCCAGGCCGACGTCCAAGTATCCATTCTCCAAACGAGATGGAGGTGTATACACAGCAAAAGCAAAAGCAGCAGTAGCGCACGTACGCGGCATGACGCTGGCAAAAGGAACTCGGGTGGCGCAACGCGCGCACTCATCTGAGTGACCCCGCGCAGGCCTTGATCCGCAGTCAAGGGTATGTAAGCGCGACGAACGGTGGAAAGCTATAGGACGTACGTATGAGGAGATAGCACAGCAATGGGTGATTACAGCTTGAAAAGAAAGGTTACGCGATGATGGAGGAGAGAGAGACAAAGCGAGATAGTCCACGACAGCAGAGGGGCAAAGCAAGATGAGAGAAACCAAGTCATAACAAACCGTATAATGTATTGCAGCGAGCAGCGAGGAAGGGTTGTTGCGGGCTGGTAAGGTGCGGCGTCAGCAGGATACACATCGGCACCCCAACTCCACAGCGCGACGAACCTTTGTGCGTTCGTAGACATAGTCAAGATGGAACCTGCACAGTCCATCAGCTGCGCGATCCCTGCGCGCACGCACAGGCGAAAAGGGATGCAAACCGTTTTCGTCAACGTGGAACGCGCGTCTGCAGCAGGATAATCAACCGCGTCGCACAAGTCAAACGTACCGCGCCACGCACCAGACTGAAAAGCAAACATCACCTGTGAGCGAAAGAACGCCATGGTCCATAAGAAAGAACACGTACTTTCCGAAGATGCTTGAAACGACGTCGTCGCGACCTTCGAATCGACAGTGAGCGCGGCAGCCTCCCAAGACGGTACATTACCTTGAGAGAAGCCGTCGCAATGGCGGAAGGACCTGGAGTCGGTACAGGACTTGCGGCCGCCGACGTCGACGCCTTAGCCATCTTCTTCTTCCTCTCCGCCTCCGCGATCTGTGCTTTCAGCGCCGCAATCTTCTCCTCCATCGTCATCGGCTCCTTGAGCAGGGGCGTCGGCGTATAGTCCTCATCGTCGCTCTCGTCGTCGCTAATCTCAATAACACAGGGATGCGTGACAAGATCCAGCCGCGCAAACGAGGTCGAGGCACGATGCACCACCGGGCGGGCGTCTTCGAAATCAGTCGCGAGCGGTCGCTGGCGCTTCGCGGGTCGTGGTCCGGTGCTGAACGTTGCGGGGGATGCGCCGCGCGAGGACGGACGGGTCGAAGACGTCGACGCGGCGGGGATGATGCCGTTTAGGAAGCTGCTGACCGCGTCGTCTGCGTCGACGTCCATGGGCGAGGTAGTCGGCGCGGAGGAAGTGGCTCGCGAGGGAGCCGTCGACGTGCTGATGCGCGCCAGAACGGGAGGGACGGCGAAGGTGAACGCTGACGAAGGAGCCTCGGGCACGGGCGAGAGAGCCGCCGCTGTGGAGGAAGAAGTCGTAGGGACAACGTCCATGGCGGTCGGCGGGGCTGAAGGAGTAGCTTCAGCGGCGGCAGCAGCAGCAGCAGCTTTCTTCGCTTTCGCCTTCTTCAAACTCTGAAGCACGGCGATCCGCTTCCGCATCTCTTCCATGTTCTGCTCGAGCTCCCGCGACTTGTCCACAACTCGCGCCACGGGCGCCGGTCCCTCTGTCAATGCTGGCGTGGATGCTAGCGGTGCGTCTTGTTGTTGCGGCTGAGCGAATGTTGGTGGGGGTGGAGGTGCGGGAGACTGCGCAAACGGTCCGCGAAGCTTGTCGCGTCGTACTTGCTGGGCAGAGTGCAGAGCAGCGTCGCTCGCGTCCACATCTTGCAGCGATGGAGGAAGCGGGATTTCGAGCGCAGCAAAGACGCGAACCGCCAGCTCAGGCATCATCCCCAGCTCGACGAGCTGCTCTGGTAAGACATCCCAGGCTAAGAGGTCCTTCGCAACAAACATAGCCTCGTTCTCCTCGATGATATCCTCTACACAGGAGAACAGCGAGCGCACATCAGCTTCATCCTCTCGCACAAGAAAGAAACGTACTAGGCAGCCTGCGCGGGCAGTCCGTGATACTGGCGTACTCGAGGTGAGCCGCGGCGCGCACCCGAGCCAAGTTCGCAGCCGACGGGGTGGCTTTGTTATATAGCGCCTGCGTCTGTTGCTGCATGCGCCTCTGCGCCTTGTTGAGCTTCTTTGGTGGAGGAGGAGGGGGAGGGACGAGAACAGGCATGGTGTCGGCAGAAGGCGGTGGCTGTGGTGGCTCGGGCGGATGGTTCTCGTGGTCGATCGGAACCCAGTCTTGCACTGGGTCCCACCACTGCTGCGCGGACTGTGGGGGAGGTGGAGGGGCGTACACGTAAGGGAGCGCATGCGGGGGAGGGGGAGGATGTTGGAACATGTACGAAGGCTCTGGGGGCGGCGGCGGCGGCGGCAGGGGATGGACTTGACGGTATCCTGGGACTGATGGTGGTGGCGGGATATGGACAAGAGGCAGGGCTGGCCGAGATGGGAATGAGTTCTGGACTGGTCTGCCGTGGTACGTGTGGTTGCTTGGACCACGAGCGGGCTCGGGCTCGGGCGATGGTCGAATCTCGCCAGACTCGACGGATGCCGAGCGTTCTGAAGGAGGTATGGGTGGTGGAGTCTCTTCCGGAGGAGGTGGAGGAGGAGGAGCCGAGGGTTCTTCCTTGCGGTACTGCTGTTGCTGTTCGACATTAGCTAAGAGTCCTCGCAGAGATTCAAGGGTCTTTTCTACGCGTGATTGTCGATCCTGTTTAGACCCTTGGAGAACCTGTCAGTAAATCCAGCTCGGCGATGAGCTCAAAAGATGAACGAACCGAGCGGCAATGGCAACACAGGAAGCAAGGGCTCGGTGGGCGACGGAACGTCGATGTCCATATCGACATCATCCTCATCGTCATTCTCCTGCGCAGAAGCTCGTTCTGCGAGCAGTTCGCGCAAGGGACGACGCTTGGACAGCATTGAAGCTTGCTCCTGCTGTCCCTCGCGCTGGAGGGCGGCCCACTTCGACGCGCGCTTCTGGCTCTTCGACCTCGCTCGGCGAGCAGGAACCATGAATTCTTCATGCGTAGATTGATTATATCCAGGATTACTCGACGGACCTGGTTGCGACGGGTCATAATCCATTGTTGGAAACGCCGGCAGGTAGTTGTAATCGTATTCGTGTGGGGCAAAGCGAGGATAGCGATTCGGCAGCTGGAGAGCGCGAGGGGCATGGGAAAGCGATTGTGCGAGCGGTGTCGTGTACGACGTCGTGTGTGGGCCGTTATTCTGCACGTGCGCTGTTACTTCGTCCATTGGCATGTCTGCCAGCGGAATGAACGAGTCGTCGTCGTTCGAATTAATGTAATGAAGCTCTAAGGCTGAAGCTGACCGACTCGTCGAGGATGATGGTATGGGACGGCCATTGAAGTGCTGTTCGTCTGCGTTGCGGTCACGCCCGTCGTCATGCGAAGGAGGAACGTCATCCTCGTCGTTGTTGAGGCCACGATCCGATAGCTGTGGACGTCGAGGACGCCGACCACTTGGAAGGCGAAAGTCAGGATCGACTACGTCGCCTGGTGCCAAATCATAACGCCGCATGCGAACTCGACGAGAACGGGTAGGAGAGGTAGGCACGGAGGACGGTTCCTTGTCATCGACATCAGGAAGACGATGCATTGGCCATTTGCCAACTGGTTGTCGAGCTAGTCTATCTCTGAGAGGCCGCACGGCCCCGAGGCCGCCCGATGCAGTCGTTGCAACCTTCTTGCGGGCTACATTTCGTGCGCGCGTAGGCACTGTAGTCGGCAGATATTTCGCGTCGACTGGTTCACCTTCGAGGTCTATGAAGATTGGAGATTCCATAGACTTTCCTCGAGCTCGGGCGTTGTTCGGCGGTGCGACCGATGTGGCAAGCTGCGTTCCACGATTGGACACGCCTTGTGCAGGTCGAATTTTAGCGTCTTGTGAGCGTGGCGCCGACGACGACAAGTCGATGACGGGCTCGCGGCCTTTCTTCGTCCTTACGCGCTTCTTTGCAGCAGCGTTGCTGGACGACGCGGCGAGCGTGGGCGACGACAGAGCGTCGACGTCGATGACATCCACGGAGCCTCGCGGGCCATTGCGGGCGACGGTCGCGGTATTAGAGTCGCCTTTGTCGAGGACGCTGCGCTTGCGCTTCAGGTTGTTGAGCGCGCTCATCGCAGACGTCGACGAGCAGAGGCAAGATGTTGATCGGTCACGCCTAACGGAAACAGCCGGTTGTCTATTGGCCTCGAACAACAATAACGGTCGATATCCCTGAACGAAAACTCGTCGAGACTGTAGATATCTTGACAACACATGGGAGCTATATTGAGACCGCTTCTTGATGACTATAGCAGTGCAGCTCTATCTCTGTGACACTCCCCTGACCTTGGCTTAACTACCGCCGTCGTGTCCATACGTCGGCAGGACCTCTGAAGCTCCAGCGTCTGAACGGAACTCCCACCTGGCTGCGGCTACTGGCGGCGCAGGATTAATCCTGTTCAGCGAGCTCACTAGCACACTGGCAGAGAATCCAACGCGGCGCATCGCTGCCCTCAACGCCGCCATATCTGCCTCATCTTGTGGGTCGTCGCTCGAGGTGGGAGTACTAGTCGTAGCTATGCGCCTCGATGACCGCGTATACGCATGGTCCGTGGATATCTGGATCCTCGCTTCTCCCACTGCGTTGACTGTAACCGACTTCTCCACGCCGAGGTACCTCGCTTTCTCCTCAACACTTGGAGATTGAGGCTGCTGCATCTGATCTGGACGGATCTGGGTATGTATCAGGGGGCGTGGAAGCCCGTCATGGCCCCGTCGTCGTCGGCAACCTTGAAGTACTCTGCGCCGCTGCCACCAACAGAGTACTATGACCAAGCTAATGCAGAGCAGTACCGCTGCAGGGAGGACGATCTTTAAAACTGGGAGGTGTGGGTCCCGGTTTGGAATTGTCTATAACAAGCGGCATCGTTAGACCGGTTCACCTGTTTGCAGTTCGCCGGAGGTGAAACTGAGGCAACGTACAAGATACAGAAGTAGGGGTACTGCTACTAGTAGCGCTAGGAGCGTGAGTAGCTGTGCCTGTTGAAGAGTGGGAGCGGCTGTCGTTATGCGGAGTCGATGAGGTTACGGTGACGCTGGGAGTATCCGCTGGAGAAGTAGCAGGGTCGACCGTCACAGCATTTGTCGAAATATTTTGACAAGTCTGACATAGTTGGAATTCCACGTCAGCAGCGGTACGAATCCCGAGGAAGAGCAGGAGCGAACCCGACCAATAGGACAGCACCCGTCGACCGTGCACGTTGTCGCTGACGGACAACATCCACTCAAACCCCAACAGCACACGTAACTCTCAGAGGGGCAACACCCTGAAGTTACAGTTAATGTGAGAGTTATGGCGTGTTAGATGAAGGACTGCGTGCCTTGTTCACAGTGCAACCCTGACGCGCAGACACCCTCCCGCGCGATGAGCTGGAATGTGGAGGACGACTCGTCCGTCGACGCCAACGGTGTCAGTGGGGTGAAACTGCGCTCCGCGGGGTTGACAAAACTGCATCCATGCGGTACGACTTGCAGTATTACGAACATAGCAGTGAAAAATCGACCCATAGTGTACCATGAGAAGTGAGGGAGGGGAGGGGGACGCGCACTGGTGGCTCGGACCAGAGCACGTTGGGAAATTATAAACGCGCTAGAGGGGCCCACTGTCATTACCGCCAGAGCGACGTCTCATACATGCGCCCGGTACAGAACGAGTAGGCCACGTGAACGTGGCAGATGAAGATGTCTTGACAGGCGGCGAGGCGCTCAGGCCCACATGCGCTGTGTCAGGAGCAGCAGGACTCTCAGGCACTGAGAATCTCAATAGAAAGGATACGGCAGCAAAGACGCCCTCTAAAGTGGATTCGTATTTGCCCACTGCGATCGTTCACTGGTTCGCAAACGTATTATGGCGGTCGGATAGGGTTGATTCGCGATGGGCGTTACTTCTTGAGAAGTTCTGCTCCTGGTCTTTTTGACCGCTGACAGCCTGAGTGCTCAGGAAAAGCTACAGTATCTGTATCCCTTTCGATCGGCTGACGTCTGAGATCCGCGCACTGGTATCGCATTTTCAATGTGTGGTGTGCAGACCCTCACCGTAACTGCAGGCGAGGGCGTGCGACACCATGATATTGTATCACTGTGAAGGGCAGGGCAGCCTTCAGGTCATTTGGTCAATGTGTTCATGACAGCTGAAACGAGTGTGTACAACTAGATCCAGAGAGGGCTGAGATCAGAGCACCCTTGAATCGACGGCCGTCTTGAGATCATGAAGGTGCAGCGAGCGCGCTACCGATATCGGAGACGCTCGCTGTCGACCTGAAGCAGACGAGCACCGGACGACTCGGAGACGCTGGCGTTTCACCGACGTCGACACTACACAAGTTAGTGACCGAGAGTTTACTTAGTGCTGTCAGTGGACTTTAGACCTTAAGTATGTAGACGCGCGGTAAGAAAGTCGCACTCCGACTCTGTCAATGAAAACATGCCGAACGTGAAGTCATTCTCAGTCACCCAGTTGCTCCATGCGATTCTGCGCTACTTACAGAACGGTCTGCGCAGCAGTCTACCACAAGCTCAAGCCGTAGTCAACCACTGCAGAGTCCGCAGTGGAAACGCTACAGCCTCATTGTGGGTACAGTTAGCTGCGGAACGGACGAGATTGTATGGAACGGATTATGTAAATGTCCAGGACATTTAGTCCAGGGAGAACACTGTTGAGCAGATGTTAATACTTATCGATAGATACAGTACGGGTAGCTATGGCCGTGAGCACAGGTAGCTATGGCAGTCAGCACAGGTTCTGTACTGTCGCTTCATTTGCGGGGCACGTGACTGAATGCGGTACACCTGCGCGGTCGCCAGACAATCAAGACACGCACGCACGCGACAGAGCCTGACAGAGGTGGCTCGTGGATTGTGCTCATCAGAGTCTTTCGAAATGCCTCCATCTACCATCCTTGAATCTATGTAGCCACTAGGGACAACAGGGTGGATCACATCGGGGTTATCAATCGGTCGTGCAATGCGCAAGCACAGAAACATCGCCAGAATCGGGATGTCCATACCTCTCTCGCGCCGTAGAGTACCCCCATCTGGTACTGCTTTGGGCACAATGGGGAGGGTACTGCACATCGCAGGGAGTGGCTGTTGACGCACGCGGAAGGGGCGCGCTACATATGCCCAGTCCTCCGTGCCAGTGCTCCGAGTCCGCAGTACTGGACCGCTCATCCGTACTCCAGGAAGAGCGAAGTCGCGCGTATCCTCGTTCGCGTCCGGAGTAGGGTAATGGACAGGGTGAGGGATACGTGTTTCGAACATGTTGCTAGTACATCGAGGCACTCGACGAGTAAAAGGTTCCTGGTCTGCCGCACACGCACGCTGGACCAACTTCTGTTTTTTTAGACCGATAGTGACAAGTACTCGCCCGCCGCAGTTGTGAGCTGCGCGAGCGTTTCCTACGCAATGAGGAATACATGCAGTCGTGCCGAATGCCGCAGACTTGCCCTAAGGGGCAAGATCCGCAGATCCGGCACGCGCAGTTATTTGCAGCTGCGGCGGGGTGGACTCGCGAGGACAGAAATACTATCACCGAGACGGAAGCGGCCACTCGGACAGAAGCGGCCACTCGCATGTTTCGGTATCTCCAGCTCGTTCCCCTCCAGGATAAAATACAGAAAAAATGCCACATATAGTATAGTGTCAGACGGTATTTTCTGCGTGCTCAAAATTGTGCTGGACTTGCTACTAGTCTCCCTATGCGCAATCTACGACGGCCGCTTTTGGCAATCCGGCATTGATGAGCCTCTCGGAGCCGTGCCACGAGCTCTAAAGTCCCCTCTCGTTCTTGGGAATACTTTATGGACTACGAGAAGACTCCTGGTAATTTTCCGAGAGTTCGTGGGGACGGGAAGGGTTGCGCTACTATGAAGTGGCCGCGGCCGGTTTCATATGTCGGAGAAACTGGCCGCTTCTGTACGCGGACAGTCTCGCGCACTCTAGCACCGTTTCTCCCTCAAATATTCAGCAAGCTCAGGTCTGGGGGCTTCCTTGGACCCTCTATCATACTGAGTTGGTCCTGAATTTTGCGGAGGAGGGGAATGTAGAAAGATCAAAAAGTGGCCGCTTCCGTCTCAGTGATAGTATCTAAATCAGTAACCGCCTGCTCTGCATCGGGACTTCGGTTGTTGCTCGCTGCGCGTTCCGCGGATGGTTCAGTTGGAGACTTTTGGACGGGCCTGCCCCTTGTCCGGCCGTGCAACAAACCCGAAGAAGCGCTTCGGATCGTCAAATGGGGTTGTGTGGCTGTTCGACGCCGATCCTTTGGGACTCGATTCTAAAAATACAGCTCCGTACGCAGCACCCGATTGCGAAGCGAGGAACGTTCGTGGGCGGATGCGAGCTGCAATGAATGGACAGACCGAGCAGTTTCATAAGGTAGAACCTGGAAGAGCGGGCTCGAGTGGACGTACAGTGGGGCCGAAAACTTGAAATTTGAAACCTGACCGCGGATGGACTCAGTTGGTCCGCACAGCCTCTCGCGCGTCAACGTCTCTACTCCGAATCATATAAAGAGGCGCAGCAAGGCTCTATCGTACTGCTCACTTTTCGATCGACCATGTCTCTTCTTGCCACCAACAATGCTACATCTACAGGGTCTACGAGCTCTCTAGCGGGCATCATCGCCACAAAACCAGACTTGGCACCTGTACGTCGCTGTGAATTTCTTCTCGCAAACCGCTCCCATTGACGCGTGGGCAAAGTCTATCGTCTTTATAGTCGCATTCGCCCTCCTCGCACCCCTCGCGGCATGGCGCTTGGTATCTACCGCGTCGCGCTCGGTCGTTCTCATACGGCCCGCCGTCTTCGTGCTCATTCGGATCGGGACCTACATCGTACGAGCTATTGAGGCGAACGGAAACTACTCTACAGGCATTATTGGTGCGTCTCACCGACCGTGCTAGCCGCCGTGCTCATGTGCGCACGCGAACAGCGACCGAGCTGGTGCTTCTCAGCACGGGCACGATTCTTCTCGCTGAACCTCTCGTCGAGCTAATCAAAAGGCTCCTGGAGACGCACATACCGTACGACGGACCCGCGGTTCCAGATAGGAAGGGACGCATTCAGCGCAAGGACGAGGTCGGGCTGCTCAGTCGTATAGTCAAAATCGCCCTCATCGCTATCATCGCTGTCTCAATCTACTCTTCAACCAAGGTCGGCGACGCATTCAAGGACCCTGATGCGGCTAAGACTGTAGCCCTTACGCGAAAAATAGCTGCCATTATCCTCGTCGGTGCGTTTCGTCGCCAGTCGACAGAGTGTTCGCGGCTGACCGTCGTCCTTCACAGTCGTCCTCGCCATCGCAGCTTTGGGCCTTCTGTACTTCCACATGAAGCACACACTTCCCAGTCGTGCTCTTTACTTCCTCTTCATGATAGCTCTGCTCCTGGAGGTTACAGCTGCCTATCGTCTCGCGTCAGCCGCAGGCGACGCCGGAGCGAGAAATCAGTGCGTTGGCCAGCCTCCCCATCCTCCTACTCCCTCTCATTCTCCCGCAGCATCGCTTTCTGGCTCGCAAGTGCTTTGCCCGAGTGGTGCGCCCTTGTTCCTACTTGCTTCGAGCTTGGTGCTGATCCCACGATTCAGGCTCGTTACTGCTGCCTTCTTCTCGACAAATCTCAATATCCTCATCCCGCCAAAGCCACTGACAGCGCAAGGTCCGGGAGCATATGCCATGACCCAGCAAGCCGAGCCGCATCATCAGGGGCAATACCCAGATCCATAGTGCGTCGTCACAATCATTGTTACGATGTGTGCCTAAAGAGGCAAATCAGCGCTCAGCATCGCGTATAGAGGCGGGACGACAGATTAACTAGTTTCAGCATTGGAGGATGGAGATCAATGATCTTCAGGCCCGGTAGTATAATTAATGAAGTGATGGAAATGTCGAACGACTTGGATGGTTGTCTTAGTATGAAGGACCGAAGTCCTGCCGCATGTATGATAAAGAAGAGGGCCATGATACCAGCGCCCACACGGCGTGCGCGTCGCGTGTGGCTGTTTGCTCGTGCGTTGCACGAACCGACCGAACGCATCTAGCACGCTGGCGCCGCAGCGGGTTTCGGGCAGAGGGAGGAGACGGCCAGAGGAGGAGGGAATGCGCGACAGAGATTCTGCTTACCTTATTACATGGCTGTGAGCATCGCGTGCGGACGCAGGATCGGCGTGGCAATGCGCTAGTATTGGAGTGGGCGAACGGCGGCGGGCGATGTAGACGACGAACGGCGAGACAGCGTCGACGGGCGTTTGCTGCGGGTCGTCGAGGCAGACAACTCTGGGCTCTAGGTAAGATGGGTTGTTTACGTGAAGGGGCAATTCCCCAGGTTGAGAGCGAATTAGGGCGGAGTGCAAGTCGCGTCTCGGCAGGTCTCGGCGCTTTCAAGTTGCTGTGCTCCCGCCAGCAACGACTAGGTGCGTTGCTCTTCCGTACCATGCAGATCCATAACACATCTTACTTAGCTGACGGCCGTCGAACAGTTCCTCCTCCGGCAGCGCGCGCGCAGGAGGCCAAGACAATCGACTGATCTCGTTCAGGCTCGCTCCAGATGTCGCGCTCGATCCCGCAAGCCCGAGCATGACGCTAATGAAGCAAGCTCTTGCGCACGACTATCTTGCTCGCCAATCAGCCCTGCTTTAGTGCGTTGTTGTTGTTTCCACCGCCGGTGCGCTTGCTGACGCTCTAGTTCTGTAGATATCGGTCGTCTGAAAACTATCCCCGCACAACACTTCGCCACGGACATCGCGCTTGGCGCAGACATCGACTTTGACGCGCTCTGTTGCTCGAGTCGTCGAGCGCGATCCAGTTTCTGCCATTCGAGCGTCGACGCAACTCAACTTCGAAACCCTCGGCGCGCAGCCGCATAGAGTTCGTCAGCCAAACGTTGCCCACTCGACGTGGCAACGCATGGATAGCGTGATAGGTACGCCTCGCGCTCTAACCCCGTCTTACTTACTTACTTTGGTTCTTATAGCGTCTATATGCCGCCCATGCGTAACCCTATTCGCCAAGTACAACTTCCCACAACGTCCGCAGGGTTCTCACGGCGTGGGTCTCAAGACATGCGTCGTAAAAGGCCGCAATTTCCTTGTCGTGATGCGCCCCAAAGATATGATGCACCACTATGACAGTATGTACCGACCTTGCTAGCCCAGCATATTGGTGCTGACTGCGTCTCTGCGCTGTCGTGCATTTAGTGAGCGTCTTACATCGATGTTTATGCTTTGTCCGCGACTCGTCGTCGTGCAGCAATCCAATATCGCAACCAGAGCGCGCCGTCCGAGTCCGAGCAGTCGCGCCGCAACTTGTACTATATCTATACTTTCCCTGCGCGTACACACTTCACAAATCTATCAGGTCTATTACATTCACCGCGGTATCCATACACAGTACGTAAGGAAAGCTACGGGACGGGCTCGACATGGAGAAGAGATTCCTCTGGAATGATGTGGGGCGTCGCGCTCTTGTCCTTCAACCCCTGCACTAGTGACTAGAACCGATGGAATTAGACACGGATATCGGCATGTCAACGAAAGTGAGCATACGCGCGGCCAATGAGTCAATGACGTGAACGAAATGTCTCTTGATATCGGGACAGGATTCAGCGGGACCCGCACAGGCAGTGCGCAGGCGTCAACAGCGCAAGGTAAATACAACATTCCCACAGAAAGAATGGAGGATCCCTCGAGATGAACAGAGCAAAGAAGTTGGAGAGCACGTGAGCGCACGTTATCAGAGGGTTGTTTGACGAGTCCGAGCTGAGTCAGTGACTGTATGTGCTTAAGTACAAGAAATACTACAGGCGCACGGCTGCACCCGCATGTCAGCAGGAACACGAGTTTGGTGGCCGGTCTGTCCTGGGCAAGGGTAGTATAAAGGTCGAAGTCTGAGCTGGAGCTGGACATCCCAGACGACTTGACCCTATGTCTACCACCTTCAGTCCACGCATTGCGATCATCGGCGGAGGTCCAGCTGGCCTTGTTCTCGTCAACGTCCTCGCCCGCAACAACATCGCGGCGACCCTCTACGAGCGCGACGCAGAGTTCAGTAGCCGTGCGCATCTCGGTGGTACGCTGGACCTCCACCCAGAGACGGGCCAAGCTGCGATGAAGGGCGCTGGAGTGTGGGAGACGTTCCAGAAGAACTCGCGCCCTGAAGGCGAGGAGACCAAGATGCTCGACAAAGACGGCAAGGTCTACTACCACCACGTCCCGCCCCCGGGCAACACGGGCTCTTCGCGTCCCGAAATCGACCGCAGCATGTTGCGCAAGATTCTCCTCGACGCAGCCCCAGCCGGAAGTGTCAAGTTCGGGCACGCGTTTGTGTCTGCGACGCCGGTGACGGGCACGGCGCAGTGGGAACTTGTCTTCGAGAACGGGCACAAGACAGTCGTCGACCTCGTCATCGGAGCCGACGGCGCGCATTCGCGCGTCCGCCCTCTCGTTTCAGACGTTCGTATCCGTTACACCGGGCTGACGGGCGTCGAGGTATCCATGAGCCCAGATGTCGGCGTCGCGCACCCGGAGCTTCTAGCACGCATTGGCAGCGGCAGTGCCTACGTTCTCGACGGGACCAAGTTCATCGCCGCGCAGATCAACGGTGACGGTCGCGTACGACTGTATGCGTGGTTCCACTCTGACGATCCCGATGTCGTTCCCAGCGACCCCGCCGCCGCCGTTCCGTTCATTTTGTCGCAGTACGAGGGTTGGGCTCCTTGGATGCGCCAACTTATCGAGCTCGCCGACCTGCAGGCGGTGTACCGTCGTCCGCTCTATATGTTGCCTGTCGGGCACAGCTGGACGCATCGCGCCGGAGTGACGCTCGTCGGCGATGCTATGAACCTGATGACGCCGTTCGCAGGCCAGGGTGCAAACATTGCTGTCTGGGCGGCGTTGCAGCTGGCGCTCAAGATTATTGGCGTGCGCGAGAGCGGGGGCGGTCTGCAGGAGATGGACGCCGCGGTTGCTGCGTACGAGCAAGAGGTCGGGAAGAGAGCCAAGGAGGAGGCTTTCATCACCGAGCTCAACCTGAACCGTATCCTGAATTGCGAAGGAGCCCAAGGAATGGCTGAAGCTTTGCGCCTCGACGCGGAGCGTACGCAGGCGGTCATAGTCTAGCTTTTCCGGGCGTATCTTTGTTGTAATAGAAATTTGGCGCAAAGACGTCGTTCGAACTTGACAAACAGACTCATTCTGAGCCAGACAGTGTCGAGGGTGGCAAGTAAGAGTACGGGGGTAGCAAACGGCCCAGGCAATGAACCGAACATGTTTGAAATAGGGAAAGGGCGAAACACTGAGCGCCAAAATTCGAGAGGAGGAGGAGGATTCAGAGGAGTTTATTCTCGGTGCCACCTTTCGGTTTACCGATGTTCCGTGCGTCGACTATCCAGGTCCTACAATCAGTACATACAATAGTTCTTTTGCAAACACGGAGGAAATTGCGTCACTGTGATCCGACGTTCCAATCATCTGCTGGATTTAACTGATCACACAATAACGGTCTTCCCTTCTTTCTTTGTCGGGGGAAAAGCATACGAAAAACCCCACATCGTGCTACTAGTAACGCACCCAGTATTACAGCAGTCTAGAAGCTTACAGGTAGCAAGTCGGTGAAGCTCAGGAATGGGATGGAGCAGAGTTCGCCCTCGCTCGGCGGGCTGGCAGGGGTGAAACTGACGGAGTCCTGACGAGAGCGTCCACGCCGTGCACCAGCAGGCGTGGAAGCGCACGCGGGCTTGACGTTGCAGCGAAGCCGGAAGCCATCGAGCACATAACGCGGACCTTGTCAGCCACGAGCCGGGCAGACTGCGAGCGCGTCAGGCGTGTCGGGCTAGTTACAAGCATTGCAGTTACCCTCGGAGTACTGCTCGAACGTCAGCGACGGACGAAACGACGAGAGGAAACGGGACGCACCCTCGCGCGTTTGACGCGCACCGAAGTCTTCTCCTTCTCCAGCTCCTTCTTATCCTCTGCCTCTTCAGCATGAACTTCCTCCTCCACCGGGTCCAGCGTCCTCTTCTTCGTCTGCATCGGCGTCACGGTCATCATCTCGACATGGTCGTCCGACATAGGCATCACGAAGGGATCGCGCATCGGCGACTCGCACGCACGCAAATGCTCCGCGTGCCCGTTGAGCAGCTCGACGGGATACCAGAGCGCGGGACAAGGAGCGCCGTGATGCCGTGGAGTGCCCGTTGAGCGGCGTTGCGTGTTGGCGAAGACGGCGGCGAGGAGCGAGAGTCGAGCTGCAATAAGAACTGTTAGGATACGCTGAACTTCACGAAGCGAAGACGAACCTTGAGTATCCAAGAACGTTCTCGAGGAGCGCGCAGTTTGTTCTCTTCGACGGGCTCCTCGACTTCGACGCTCATTGCTTCGGGCAGCCCCGCTTATTGATAGCGCGCAGAACGTCCTGCATCTTCTCGACGCTCATCGCGCGCGGGTCGGCATCCCTTCCATCCTGCGGTCGTCAGACGTCAGTCGGAGAAAAAAGGAGTCAGAAGCAGATATGGGCGACGTACGAGGCAACGACGACGTCATCCTCGTCTTCGAGCTGCATTGCATCTTGCTCTTGCGCGTCGCGGTTCTGGTCGGCGTTGGTCTTGGAGGAGCGCGCGAGCCACGAGCGTAGGAGCGCGGCTTTGCGCTTAGGGGTATCACCGTCGTCGAGGTCGTCTTCGAGTTGTTGAGTTGTTGGTCTTGAGAGAGAACGGGTTGTTGGGCGAGAGAAACGAGAGGCTCACGGCGGTGGGCGACGAGGAGCAAGAGTCGAGCTGCAATTAGAACTATTAGAATGCGCTGCACTACACACAACGAAGACGAACCTTGAGCACCTCGAGCAGCGCGCGCAGCTTGCTCTCTTCGACAACCTCCTCGACATCGACGTGCATCGCGCAGAACGTCTTGCGAGCTATGAACGTGGGGAGAACCCATAGGCGTAAAGCGGCGGCGGCGACGAGGAAAGGGGAAGGACGCTGGGAGTGGCATATGCCGAGAGCCGGCAACCCGAAATTCAAGTAAATCAATATCAAATCATGGTATGTTAGCGTAGACGCATAAAGCACAAAATGGAATACTTGGAGAACAGGAGAATATCCTTTGATAATGGGATGAAGAGAAAAACTCGTCCTGTATGGAGATTAAATAGTTCAGTTGACCCGGCGCTGCCTCGGAGCAAACGGGCGCTTTGGGACCGGTTCCGCACCGAATGCTCCTGTTTCTCCCTTCACTGGCATCCATATATCGGCAGTGGGAAACGGAAGGAAAGAAGTGCATCGAGACGGCGCAGACATATATGGAAGGCAAACGAGGAGCAAAGAAGCGAGGAGCGGATGGCGAGCCGAAAACTGGTGAGTCGTTTGCAGGATGCGCAAGCTCTCGCTGACTCTGGCTTACAGAGGAGACGAAGGAAGATTTCGAATGGTGTTATATGTCGCAATAGAACCACGTAGACGCTGGCTAACTTTGTGCGCTGAATGCTGGAGATGGTCTGGGTGTGCATGGGTAACTGGAACATTCGGAAGGCATAAATTCACGCAAAGCCTCCCAAATCGTCGCCAAAGATAGGGATAACAGTTAAGGAAACCGCAATTCCTCATAGACAGAGTGGGTCGAGATGGAGGCGAGAACAAACCTCGAAGCGGCAGGATCCGAAAGCACTCCTTGTCCCGCCCATCGCATCCGGGCTCGTGCTCACATTCACCACTCCTTGTGACGGGACATAAGTACTTACCCTGATCTCTGGCTCGCTGGTCGGTCAGACTGACTGGGCAGAAACTGTGTTTTCGTCTCGAAGGAGTGTTGCTTGCATTCTGTTGCGCTTGAGCCCGTCAGTCACGTTTAGCTCTCTGCACTTCTACGGTATTAATACTAGCAGAATGCTACCCGACGGTGCGAACGGCGCCTGTTGTCATTTGCGTGTTGCGACGAGCCCGTTCTGCATTGGCGCGCGCTCGTCGACCGCCTTCCGCTTCTTAGCCGTCGTCCACGAAGACGGCCACTTCCTCAAGCGTCCACAAGGCTGGCTTACACCCCAGCTGTATGTCTACTGTATATTGCACGTTTACGTTGATTCACTAATTAATCTTGAAGGCGGCGCGAGTGGCGCGTGACGAGCGTGCGGAAGTGTTCAAGTGGCAGGATTGCGCTCGACGGATTATTACACGGTTGCACATTGTATGCTTTCTGCACTGCTGCGTTATTTATACTAACTGGCCATCCTTCAAGCAGAAGCCTTCGACCCAGCAGCGTGCCCCGTCGTCAACGCCGCGTGCGTCGAGCTCCTTCGCGGAACTCATCAAGCACAAGTTCGTTTTTGGCGCTGTCATGCTCGTCGACCGCACTGGCCACAACAATAGCTTGCGCGTGTAGAACGTCTGTCGTCGGTCGCCGGTGCTGTCATGCACTACCTCAACCGCGTACGCGTCGACGCGCCGACGAACGCTCTCGAAACTCGAAACTCAAGATCCCTCACCAGAACAGGAACGTTACCGGCATCGAACCCCCATTCTACGAGTGCATTTTTATGCTGGACGCTGACACGGTGCGTAGCGCGTCGCAAATCTGCTATGCAGTTGCTGACGCTCGTGTAGCTCATGACGCCCGACTCAATCAACCGGTTGGCGGCGTGCACGTTGGACGACCAGAGCATTGTCGGCATCTGCGGTGAGAACGAGATCATTCAACGAAGACGGCTTTTGGTAGACTATGATTCAGGTGCGCCTCGTCTACCGTATGCGCTTCGTCTCCTGACCTCTGACTCTAGGTCTACCCTCTCAAGTTCACGCCCGACGCGCTCACACCGTCGCGCCGGACGCCTTTGTCACCGAGCGCGCGGATCACAAGCAACGTTTCGCACTGCAGATCACGCATTGTGATTGTGGGCGTCGAACTCCGTGCGTACGCGTGGAAGTGGGCTTGTCACGCCCAACGGCGTCGTCACTGCTATCTCTCGCTCGTCGACTGCCTTCCGCCTGAACAAGTTATCCGCTACGTCGCCGCTGACCAACTAGCACGACGTCAAGACGGCCAACTTTAACACCACCAACCACCAGGCCGCCTTGTGCGCATATGACCTACATAACTTCGTCGAACGCGACAATGACGTGGTTACACTCCTTCGCGTGAGCGGCGAACCGTTCGTCGAGGACCTCTTCTCCAGTCCTGGTCTTGCGGTAAATTACGCAGGCGCAAATTATCTCGCGTCGCATTTGCGCGCCCATTCGTCGCGCCTTCGTAACTTTCGTCCAAACCCCGACCTGCTCGCCAGCGCTTACGCAACCATGGCGCGGAACATCGGCGACTTCGTCGAGCTCATCGCGAGCACGGGCAGCACGACGGTGTATCCCAACGACGACCAGCTCATCCAATGCTCCAGACGCGTTTCGCCGACCTGCCCTTCACCCGGCCCGGCCACAGCACGCTTGTCGCCGTCAACCTCACGAAGCACCCGGCCAATACAAAGGAACGGTCGTACGGGGACACGAGCCCCGCGTCCAACACCCTCCCACCGCACCCGTACGGCCACGTTGCGGGGATCCATCTGCTCATTTGCAGAACTCGACAAAGCCAGAGCGTCGTCTTGAGGTTTGTCAGAGATTTTGCCACAGGTCTTTTTGTGGTTCTAATCTATTTCTAGGAGTGTCATGGGCATACGGCGCGTCTGCTCGCCAACCAGCTCCTCCTGTCCTCACACTCGAAAAGGACGCCCGGGTCGCGGAAAAGGTCAAGGCGCTCGACGTCGTGCTCAACTCGTTCAGCGCCGCTAAGACGTTCGCGTTGCCGTCCGCGTCGTGCGTACTGTCCCTCTACACATCCTCGTAGATTGGCGCTGCCTTTCGCGACCCAGGCGCTGAGAAGACAGTAGCAACGATGCACAAGATCATCTCTATTATCGTCGGTGCGTGCATTTCCTGTCCTTCACGATCAGAAGTCCTTGACTGAATGGCGCGCCTGAACTTGAAGCTGTGCTGGGCATATGCGTAGTGGGACTCGTTTATTTCCACTTTCTGCACACACTCCCGGCTCGCCCGTTATCCTTCCTTCTTCTGATCGCTCTGCTTCTTCAAGTCACATCTGCCTACCGATTGGAATCCGTACTTGGAGACTTAGGCGCCAAGAACCAGTACGAGATCAGGCTGTCGAAGCCGGACGAAACGTCTCATATCCCTCTCAGTGTCGCTTTCTGGCTCGCAAGTGCACTCCCCGAGTGGTACGTGCTCCCGCGACGACTGAATTCGCATGACTTTTGCGGACCTTTTGTCTTCAGGCTTGTTACAGCAGCGTACTTCGCCATAAACTTGAACTCACTTATCCCTGGGACAATGAGACAGGAACCCGAGAAGAGAGGAGCTGGTTCCCACGATACCCATCCGAACTCTGCAGCCTAAATGCCTGGCACCGGCATGGTTTCCGTTTCCTTATACTGTCTGTGATGCATTCCCGCAAGATACCGTCATCCACGATATGAACTTTGTAGAACAATAATTTCTCACCTGATAGTCTGACCTAATGTATCCGACGCAGTTGATGCTTTCTCGTTCTGACGCTCTCAACGTGTCTCATGCGACATCGTCCGAAGTATTCATTGCCCGCGTCATACACCTGCGATTCGGCAAGTGAGGTGAGATGGAATTACTCCATCGACATCGACATCGGAAATTTTCGGAATTTAACGTTCGGCATCGGAGCACAGCACGCGTACCGCGCCGGCACCGGCGCTACACTCTCTGCGTATGCTGCATGCCGCCGGCACTGCCAGCTATAAAGGAGGCATGCTTGCAACGTCGGCATACCATAACCTAGCAAATGTCTACCGCTAAATCCGCACGCATTGCCATCATCGGTGGCGGTCCAGGTGGACTCGTACTTCTGAACGTCCTCGCGCGTCATGGCGTTTCGGCAACTCTCTACGAACGGGATACACAGCTAGGCAGCCGCGCTCATCTCGGCGGCTCGTTGGATTTGCACGAGGACAGCGGTCAGGCCGCTATCAAGGGCGCTGGCTTGTGGGACGCCTTCACGAAGCATTCGCGTCCCGAAGGCGAGGAGATGATTCTCGTCAACAAGGTCGGCGAGACTCTCTTCCACCACGCTCCTCCTCCCAACCCGTCGAAACCTGGTCGCCCCGAAATAGACCGCAGCATGCTCCGCCAGATTCTCGTCGAGGGTGCGCCGGAGGGCAGCATCCAGTGGGACCACGCTTTCGTTTCCGCTACGCCTGTTGTTGGTACCTCGCAGTGGGAGATATCTTTCTCCAACGGGCGTACTGAGGTCGTAGACTTGGTCGTGGGCGCAGACGGCGCACGCTCGCGGGTTCGGCCTCTGGTCTCGGATGCCCAGATCGCCTATACAGGTCTCACTGGTGCTGAGGTTACGGTCGAACCTGACACTGTCGCGGCGCATCCGGACCTCCAGGCGCGCATTGGTCACGGGTCTGTCTTCGCAGTCGGCGACGGGAAGATGTTCGGCACGCAACGCAACGACGGTGGCCGGCTTCGCACTTACGCCTGGTTTCGCGCCGATGAGAAGGACGCGAGCACGCTTCCCGACGAGCCTGCGGCCGCCAAGGCGCATATCCTGTCGCACTACGAGGGCTGGGCTCCGTGGCTGAGGCAACTCGTTGAGCTCGCCGAAGACACGGCGATCTATCCGCGTCCCGTGTACAAGCTCCCAGTCGGCCACAGCTGGCCCCATCGCGCGGGAGTGACTCTCCTCGGAGACGCGATGAACCTCATGACGCCCTTTGGAGGGAAAGGTGCCAACATCGCCATGTATGCCGCTCTCCAGCTCGGGCTTGCCATAGTCCACACGCGCGACGGGACTGTCGAGGACAGGGAGGCCGCGATCACGGAGTACGAGCAGAGTGTTCGAGCTGTCGCTGCGAAGGCGGCGGGCATGTGCGAGAGCTACATGAACATGGCTCTTGGTCCCAACGCTGTTGAAGACATGCTCAAGGTCTGCGCGGCGACTTTTGGAACAAAGGCTCAGTAGTGCGCCACAGTGGTTGTTGTTTTACCTGCTAGTCTTAAGAATATCTCACATGTACGCTATTCGAACGGAAGACCCCACTCACCAATGCATTGAATCTGTGTTCGCATTGATAGAATCTGGTCGAGGTCGACAGTGACAATGCAGTACTGAAGTCGCAGCACTGTCGTATCCCAATGCATTGCCGCTCTGCCATTTTGTAGTATACGAGCAGCTGGGAGAAGCAAGCATAGCCCGTGACAAGATGGGGTGCCGGGAGGTGAAGGTTGCTGCGGCAGGACCTAGTACCTTGAAAGGGAAAGGCACGGAAAACATGGATTGTGTATGTATGACATAGCGCAGCTGCTTACCACAGGCGAGGCCAACGGTCGGGTACGGAAGCGCGATGGGTGCTGTTGAACTGATAGAATTAAGCCTGGAAATCGGCATGTCAACCAAGGGAGCGTACGCGCGGCCAACGGAGTGTATATTATAAGGGAAGGCACGGATGTTGAGAATGACGTGAACGAAATGTCTCTCGATATCGGGACAGGAATCAGCGGGAGCCGCACAGGCAGTGCGCCGTCAACAGCGCATGGTAAATCCGACATTCACACAAGAAAATGGAGGATCGCGATGCAAAGCAGTGGCCTTCACACTGACCTATCGTGTACCGCATTATGACTGCTGACCACGAGCGCTTTCAGAGCCAACGCTGAGGTGACGACTCCAGAACGGCATAAAAGTCACGGCGTTGAACGACCTCGAGATAAAGAGAGCAAGAAGTAGAAGAGCACGGGAGCGGACGATAGTTGTTTGGCGACTGTACGTGCTTCCAGAGAATACTACAGGCGCACGGCTACCACCGCATGTCAGCAGGAACACGAGGTTTGGTGGCAACTGACAGCCGCGGGGCATGTCAAAGTGAGGACTCGACGGTTCTCGTTCTTCATTCGAGCACGGGCCAGTAGGGTCCACGTAAGTCGCAAATCATGTACTGCGTCCGAGAATGCCTTCGATGACAAAGGGCCGCTCATTCCAGCGCAGCGGTAGTATAAAGGTCGAAGTCCGAGTTGGAGAGCTCGACATCCCAGACGACTTGAAGCATATGTCTACTCCATTCAGTCCACGCATTGCGATCATCGGCGGCGGGCCAGCTGGCCTTGTCCTCGTTAACGTCCTCGCTCGCAACAACATCGCGGCCACCCTTTACGAGCGTGACGCAGAGTTCAGTAGCCGTGCGCATCTCGGCGGCGTCTTGGACCTCCACCCGGAGACGGGCCAGGCTGCTATGAAGGGCGCTGGAGTGTGGGAGACATTCCAGAAGAATTCGCGCCCTGAAGGCGAGGAGACCAAGATCCTCGACAAGGACGGCAACGTCGTCTACCACCACGTCCCGCCTGCCGACAATACGAGCCCTTCGCGTCCCGAAATCGACCGCAGCCTGTTACGCAAGATTCTCGTCGACGCCGCCCCAGCCGGGAGCATCAAGTTTGGGCACGCGTTCGTGTCTGCAACGCCGGTGACGGGCACCACGCAGTGGGAGCTCGTCTTCGCGAACGGGCATAAGACGGTCGTCGACCTCGTCATCGGAGCCGACGGCGCGCGTTCGCGCGTCCGCCTTCTCGTTTCCGACGCTGCTATCCGTTACGTCGGGCTGACGGGCGTCGAGGTGTCCATGAGCCCAGATGTCGGCGCCGCGCACAAGGAGCTTCTGGCCCGCATCGGCAGCGGGAGTGCCTACGCCCTCGACGGGCCCAAGTTCTTCGCCGCGCAGATCAACGGTGACGGTCGCGTGCGCACGTACGCGTGGTTCCACTCCAACGATCCCGATGTCGTTCCCAGCGACCCCGCCGCCGCCATTCCGTTCGTCTTGTCGCACTTGGAGGGCTGGGCTCCTTGGATGCGCCAGCTTATCGAGCTCGCGGACCCGCAGGCCGTGTACCATCGCCCGCTCTACATGTTGCCTGTCGGGCACAGCTGGAAGCACCGCGCTGGAGTAACGCTTGTCGGAGACGCGATGAACCTGATGACGCCGTTCGCAGGACAGGGCGCGAACATAGCTGTCTGGGCGGCGTTGCAGCTGGCGCTCAAGATCATTGGCGTGCGCGAGGGAGGAGGCGGTTTGCAGGAGATGGACGGCGCGGTTGCTGCATACGAGCAAGAGATCGGGAAGAGAGCCAAGGAGGAGGCCACCGTCACCGAGGTCAACCTGAACATTGTCCTGAACGGCGAGGGCGCCAAAGGCATGGCCGAAGCGTTCCGCCTCATCGAAGCGCGCACTAGGTCGACGGCAGAAGTCTAAGAGCAATCGGTAGTTGTAACTCGACAGTAGAAATCTTGCGTAAGACATCATTTGAACCAGGGGTCACTGTAAGCGAGACACAGATGAGGAACACTGAGTGTGGCACGATGGCAGAGAGGCGGCGACGGTGTCAAATAGCGATGAGCGAGACCGAGGTTGGCTGTGGGGTTCAGAGCCATGGATAGTCGGACAGAGCAGCCAGAAAAGTAAGCTGAATAGAGTTTAGAGGTAAACGGGAGTTACGGGACTTGGAACGTTTCGTCCAACCTCAGGTCACAATTCAGGGTCCGCACCTTCAAGTTCTTACGATGCCGCTCACCACAAATATCCAGTACGAACTGACGGCAAACTTCGAGCACCGTATGTCAAACTGACGAAGAAAGAGCTGCTTTTCGCGATCAATCTAATACTACACACTGCCACTGCGACCTCTCAACCGCCCTGGGGTTCCGGGGAATCCGAGTCCAAGACTGCTCTTCAACTCCCCGAAAGAGCCCTTCTCGAACCGCGGGAACAAGCTATACCCCGTGCCGTTGACGTTTTTCTTCTTCGGCGTGAGGTCCTCCTGCGTGCGCGGAGACTCGGGCTGCTCGCTGCTTGGCGGACTGGGCAACTGCTCGCGCTCCCTGCCCTCGACATTCTCCCCGACGTCGACCTCGTCGCGCTCATCCTCGTCTCGCATGCGCGCGACGGACGCGTCCCAGCGAGCGCGAAGCAGCGAGTGCGAGCGTAAGGATCTATCGACGATCAGGTTCTCCAGCCCGCTCCGCAGCGTGTCGAGGATTGAAGAGGAGAGCGCAGACGGCACAAACTCGGTCTTCGGATCGTGCACGCCGGCGGCGACGTGTAGCGTGCGGAGGTCGGATACAACCATGCGGCGTGCTGCAAATACGAGGTGAGCATGTCGCTTTGCGAGTAGGTAGGAAGGACACGTACTTTCGGTTTCGACATTCCGCGCCAACATCGCGATCTGGCCCGTCGCGGCCGCGAGGACCTCGGGGTCGACCTCCCTGCTCAGCTCCTGCGCATCGACAAGGTCGGGCAATAGTGCGGGGTATATTCTTTGTATCGCGATGCTGACGCTGAGGAAGAGCTGGTGGATGTATTGTACGTGCTGGAAGGGCACGCGCTGTGGGAAGAGGCCCGCAAGGAGCGAATGGGGCGAAGGAGCGAGGACAAACGAGAGTTCCGTGACGAAGAGCCCAAAGAAGAGGACGTAGCGCCAGAACGAGCCGCTGTCGCGCGCGCCGAAGAGCCACGTCACACCCATGAAGAACGTCGACGCAATGTAGAACCCGATGCTGCCCAACAGACCGCTGTTGACGCACTCGCGCGGCGTGCCGCACGACTCCCAGCCGAAGATGTCTGGACCAAATCTGCGCGAGTGAGCACGACGCCTGTCAAGCGGCGACGGACGTACCTGTCGTAGGCGAAGCGCTTGATGGGGTGGCGCAGACCGTCGTACGCGTCGCGAACCTGGATGAAGAGATGCTCCGCCTTGGGTCCAGCGCGGTCAGGGTGATTCTTGCGCGCAAACACGCGGAACGCCATCTTCAGCGTGTTCTCGTCCGCATCGACCGGAACCTTGAGTATCTGGTAAAAGTTGGGTGGCGTGGTTGTCGACGCGATGTAGATGTTGTAGAGGAGGTAGCCCGCGATAACCGTCGCGAACGTTCGTCTATAGAAGGTTGGATTGGAGGTTTGGGAGGGAAAGAGGTATCGAATGATGCCGCGCGTGACGAAGTCGGGTACGAATGTCCAAGCCACAATGCGCAAGAGTACGTCGCCAGTGTGCGATATCATCTTGCTATTACGCTACAAATTAATGGATTGGCCTGGAAGGATGCGTCAGTACAGTGTCTGGTACAAAGATAACTGTGGAAGAAAGGGGAGCGGTTGGGAGTGCAACCCGATCTAGCGTCCCGAGACGCATTGTGCGTCGAGCAGAAGTAGCTGTGAAAATAAACCAAGCGGTGTTACGACCAGCACCGTGGGCAGGGCAGATTGAATTCTAGCGCAGAGTGTGGCCGCGGCGTGGCTGCAGCCTGAACCGAAAGCAGAGATGGAAGGCAAAGCCGCAGACTATCGGAATAGTAATGACGAAGGCGCTGCTTTCCACATGGGCGGGCAATTCGGGGTTTGGGCCGTTGCTTGGGACAGATCACATTCAGGTCGGTTTGCGAGCGGTAGAGTGGTAGAGGCAGCGAACAGGGTTTCTGGAAGGCGGCCACGCCTTGATAACACATTGGAGACCCAGGTTTGACCCAATAACAGGCCGTATTATCCGGGAGTGCATACTGCGCCCAGAACGCGTCCCAGGTTGTGACGGTGCCACATGAACTACGCGTCATGGACCGCAAGAGCCGAAACAGCAGAGCCCAAAGCAAAAACGACACACAGAATACCAGAAAGTGAAATTTCTCACCGTGAAAGCAGCTTGCGGGCAGCGTGCCCGCGTTCGGGTTACGTGGTGGTAGAACGGAGAGTTCAGGTTGGTACAAACAAGGGCCAAACATATGACCAGTTTCCACCGTCCAACCACCGCGCCACCGTGTCATTGGCGAAAACTTCCGGTAAACCCTGTGGTCTCAACTTCTGCTCAAGCGCTGAAGTGCGGGTCCTTTTGCACGGTTCGGCAATTTGTGATTGACCTCACGCGTCGCCGCGGTCATCGGCCAGAAGCACTACCACTTGGGGCTCGGGAACTCGTGACGCGTCTTCGAGCTGTTTATCCACACGCGTGATCCACGCTCGGCACACTCGAAGCTGTCTGCACATCGCTGTATAAAGAGCGCTGCCCGACTCCTCAAATTCCCCGCACCCCCGGATCGCTCCTTGACCAGAGATGTTACCATTCTTGACAGTCGTCGCTCTCGCCTCCGTGGCCCAGGCGGCAGACAACGGTCTTGCGTTGTCCCCTCCCATGGGCTGGAATACCTACAACCACTTCGGATGCTCGCCGACGGAGGACATCGTCCTCCAAAGCGCCCAGGCACTCGTGAGCACGGGCCTGAAAGACTTGGGCTACAACTACGTCCTCATCGACGACTGTTGGCACTCTCCTGCCGGTCGCGAGCCTGGGACGAACGCGCCGAGGGAAGACAAGGAGAAGTTTCCGCATGGCCTCAAGTGGCTCGCTGACCAGATTCACGCCCTGGACCTGAAGGTGCGTTCACTATCTTGACTATTCACCAATTACCGAGGATGGGAACATCACTTCCAGTTCGGTATATACAGCGACGCGGGTACCAGGACATGTGGTAACCAATTCGGGAGTCTCGGGTTTGAGGAAATCGACGCAAAGACGTACGCTGGATGGGGAGTCGACTACCTCAGTGAGTACCTTGCGCAGATCACATGCATATCCACACGCTGAACACCGGGTGCAGAGTACGATAATTGTAACAACGAAGGCCAGTCCGGCACGCCGCAAATCAGCTACGACCGCTTCGCGAAGATGTCCACTGCACTGAACGCAACCGGGCGGCCAATAGTGTACGCTATGTGCAACTGGGGCGAGGACCAACCCTGGAACTGGGCAGGCGTGGGCACCTTCACATCGAATTGCGTCCTAAGTGGTAACTGACTAACTATGCGCAACAGACAATCGCGCACCTCTGGCGAATCTCCGGCGACATCATGGATGTTTGTGGCCTTTACTATGTTGTCCAGCGTTCATTATTAATTATTTCGATCAGGAGTTCAGCAGATTCGACCCGCGCTGCCCGTGCCAGGACATGCTGGACTGCAAGCTCCCTGGATATCGTACGGCTCGCTAAATCACCTTTGTAGCGCAGTACTCACGTATTCGTTTCAGACTGTGCTATGACGCGCATCATCGACTTTGCCGCCCTCCTCGTCTCTAAGATCGGCTCGGGTCGATGGAATGACATGGACATGCTCGAGGTACGCGTCGACTCCAGGACGGGGAGTGGTTATCCGAGTCTGTCTGATGCAGTGAATCAGGTCGGCCAAGGCGGGATGACGAAGGAGGAATACAGTACTTATCCTCCCGCGCACCGACTAAAGACAACCGTCGCTGACCGTTCACACCAGTCACGCATTTCTCAATGTGGGCGATCCTCAAGAGCCCTCTGATCCTTGGACATGACGTTCGCAACACGGTATGCATTTCCACGCGCTCGTGCCACTTGCTCAACATCGACTAGGACGACGAGACGAGGGAGATTATTACCAATGATGCAGTCATCGCGCTGAACCAAGATTCATGGAGCTCGCAGCCCATCCGCATGTGGAACCGACCTGTGCAGGGAGACGCGAGCGATGGGACCGTCAGCCTGTGGAATCTCGTGCTCAGTACCTGGCCGTACGTTGCACGTCTTGCAACGAATGTTTTGGTATTCACGATGACCCTACTATGTAGCACGAGTGCCATTGCCGTCTTGAACACCAGCGACCGCCCGCAAACAGTCACCCTCGACTTCGCGGAAATATGGCCGGACAATGTGCGCCCCCAATTTGTCTGCATAGCACCTTTGACACTGAACACTGCACAGGCGTACCTTCGCAGCTTGACGTATAGCTTTGAAGACCTCTGGCAGAAGGATGACACCGGGAAGTGGGGCAAGTCCATTGGGACATTCACCAAGACGGCACGAATCCGCGTCGAGGCGCATCAGACGAAGGTGTTCAGGACCGTCCCCATCAATGCGAATACGGTGAAGAGGAGCAATGGAGAAACGTGGAATGTGGCGCATGAGAGAGTGAAGGTACTGCGCGAGTTGCAGAGGCGGAAGTAAATAACCGGGAACGAAGACAAATGCTTTGAAGCATTAGTGTGAAGATCTGTTGTGACTACGAAATCCCCTTTACAGTAAGTGAGCAAGATGATTTGCCCCCTTTTCCAGCTCCGATTTCCTGGTTCTTCCTTCTCCTCCGACTGCTGATGGCCCGGTCTAAACAAACTAAGCTTGCTGAACTCGCGACCACTCGCTGCTCGCTGACGAGACATTTCGTGACAAAGTCTAAACGTTACAAGATTTCGCTCTTGTCACGGTACACACCGCAGGCGATACTTTGCGCCAGCACTGTCTCGGGACGTCCCAACTCCAGCTGCTCCCCGCGATCGGTCGGCGGCACGGTCAGCAGTATTCTTGTCACCAATCATGCTGGGTTCCCTACTTCGTGTTTCTTGCTGAGTCACAGCGGATGCGGCGTACCATCGTCCAGTCCTCCTAGCAGACACGCACGCTCGACATCGTCTCTTCTGCTACGGATGTTCAGCTTCGGGGTACTTTGCAGCGCTCAGAGCAACCGAGGATCCTCTGATCTTGGGATTCAGACGCCAATCTGACGGACGCGCGTTCTATACGCGTGCAGTGCTACGCGTCCCTGTCTGCCGCTTATCACACCATCAGCGCATAAGGAAAGGGGCTATATAAGCACCAGACCCGCTCCCTACATCCACAACGACTCGAAGCCCTTTCACTTTACCAGTAGCGATGGTCAAGTTCTCCGCGTGGAAATTCATGCGCGAGCAGCTCGCGGCATTGCCGCCCGTCACGATAGTCGACCTCTCGGGCAAGACCATAATCGTCACTGGCGGCAACACCGGTCTTGGCTTCGAAGCGGCGAAACACTTTGCCAGTATGAAGCCCGGAAGGCTCATCCTTGCCTGCAGGAGCAAGGAGAGGGGAGAGGCAGCCGTGACGAGTGCGTAACCCATGCCTTCTGTTCTTCTCCTTCCAGCTGATCCTGCGTTTTAGAGCTCGGGACGGAGACAGGGTATCGCAAGGCAGAGTTCCGCCACCTTGACTTGGATTCTTTCGATTCCACCATCAACTTTGTTGAGGAACTCGAGCGGGAGGACGCCCGTGTCGACGTCGTCGTGGCGAACGCGGCCGTGCACCCGTCCACGTACAAGAAGTCGAGCCATGGTTGGGAGTCCACGTGCGTTCCACTCTTCCAATTCACAGTCACGGTACTTGGTTGCTCACATTCGTCGATGTTGCTAGACTCCAAGTGAACCACCTCTCGACCGCGCTTCTCAGCATCCTCCTCGTCCCGCTCTTCGTCAAGACCGCGCAGACGTACTCGGTGAAGCCGCGACTCGTCATCGTCAGCAGCGCCACGCACTTCATGTATACGATCCCGGAAAGCGCGCTCAAGACACCGAAACTTATCGAGACGTTCACGAGCGAGAAGTTTTGTGACGAAAAGTAAGCGTCCAACACTCGCTGCGTATCTCACAGATTCTGAGCTGACGCGTCGGGTGGCAGGCACATGGCACAGGATCGTTACAATCTCTCCAAGCGTGAGTACACACTAGCAACGACTCCTTTTAGCCTCCAAAGTCTAACCCCCCGCAGTCCTCAACGTCTTCCTCACCCGCTCTCTCGCCTCGCACCTCGGCCCCTCCTCCCCAGTCATAGTCAACAACGTCGCGCCCGGATTCTGCATCTCCGAGCTCCGTCGCGAGATCCCCGCAAGCGCCAAACGGCGCGTTGCAATAATGGAGTTCTTCCTCGCGCGCACCACCGAATCCGGTTCGCGCACGCTCGTCTGGGCGGCGCTGCAGGGCGATCCGGACAAGGTGCGGGGCAAGTACCTTTCGAGTTGTCGTGTGGCGGAGGAGAGCGATTATGTGTTGTATGGAGAGGGCCCGAAGATCGAAAAGCGGCTTTGGGTGCGTGATGGAGACTGGGTGTTGTGTTTGGAGGTGAATACTGACGTGGCATTTACAGGACGAAACGATTGAGATCTTGGAGAAGGTGTCGCCGAAGGTCAAGGACATCGAGTCGCAGTATCTGAGCCATGCATGATCGTGCGAGAAGTGTCCCGGTCGCTTCCACCGTTTCGCTGTCTTTGTCTCTTCTCGGTTACGTAGGTTTGGGAAAATAGACGTCCTCAGTGCATCTTGAAAATACTGTGCCGAAACCCTAAAAATTCTATTCGGACGTCTTCAAACCCGTCGTCTCTATCACGTCTCTCCTTCCGCATCTGACTCGTCGTCCAGCTCAAACGCAACACACCAGAACGTCCGTCCGGGTCCGTCGATAGATCCCTCCCCGTCCTCGGACCGGCGCTCGCAGCACACAAAGTACACGCGCTGTCCAGCCCGCTCCCAATGCTTCTTCAAATCCAACTTGATCCCACCCGGTATCTTAAGCGCTAACGACGGAAAGCTAAGCCGTCCGTGACAAAAGTCTCCCGTGAAGAGATCTTCAGGCCCGATAGTCGTCTCCACGCCGTGTCGCGCGAAAAAGTCACGTCGTTTGGAACGGTCGCCGTCAGCCTGAGGCGCTCCGAGTTCAGAGCACGATTCATCGTTGTGTGATAGAGGTTCGGTCGGCGGGAACGAAGGCCATGAAGAAGGAGGTGCGGAGGCGTCGACTTTGGTGTGGTGTAGATGCGGCATCGTGCAGAGGAATGGGAATAAGGCCCATGGTTGGTCGCCTTGTAGGTCTTGTTCGAGAGTCGGATCGACGACGCTGCAGAAGAAGAAGAAGAAGCGTGGATGTAAGTATTATAGATAGACCGTGTGCGACGACAGTACTATTTGTTGCGTACTTCATGAACTTGAGAATCGCGCCAGTACCATAAGGTAGCTTCAGCGAATGGTCGAACGTATTTCCGAAGAGAATTGTATCGCTTTGTCTAGGTTGAAGGAAGCGTCCTGCTAGTGCCTAAGTAACGTTCGCGGCCGCGCTTTTTCGAACGCTCGTACTTACCTTGAACCTGGATGCTCCAAGTGACATTCTCGCGCTCAGGCGCCCGAAAGTAGTTCGCAGCCTCACGGTCGTGCGGCTCGTCCTCGTATCGCAGGAACACGGCGATACGGCCTTCAAACGCGTCGGAGGAAACGGGGTACGCGGAGCCAGCGGGCTGGTTCACCTCGATGGGCTGCAGGTTGTCCGAGGAAGAGCCGACGAAGACGCGTAGACGGGGCATACGTGAGGGCTTTCCACGAGAAGGTCGTTGTTTTGGTCGAACCCGGACGCGTGACGCAATGCAATGCCGCCTCGGATACCGTTCTAGCCGGGGACTGTATTTAGACCTTTGACATGTGGGCGGGAGTTCTAGGCACCACAGAGCATATGGCTACAGATTCAGTAGATTAGTCAAGAATCAAGCGCTGGAGCTCGTCGACGGAGAAGGCCGCCGACAGCACGCGGAGACGCGTGACGTCACCGCGTTCCCCCGTTCACCTCGTCTCTCTTTCCGTCCACGATGCCCAAACTGCGCGTGCTCGCTGGCCCATCTACCCGGTCCGGGGACCTCAAACCGATATCGATTAACAATGGGTCGAGCCATAATATCAAGAACGACGCGTTCGAAGGACGAGTGTCGGTCTTCTTGCGCTACGAGGACTCTGAGGACGTAACGGCGAGAAGAAACGAGTACTTTGAGCATCCAGCGCGTCGCGGCGTCACGTGGAGTATCCAGGTCCAGGGTGCGTTGCAATGCATTAATATTTCCTGTGGACGATCCTGAAGATGACAGGTCGGTTCCTGGGCGAACGAAACGCGGACACAGTCCTATTCGGCAACACGTTCGATCGCCCTCTGAAACTGCCCTGGGGAACGAATGCCGTTCTGTCGTTCATGAAGTGCGTTCCCCTTACAGGGATTGTTTCAGCGCAGATCGTGACCTGCATGCCGCGGCGGACAGATATGTAGACCCGACGTTAGAACAAGACCTCGCGGGCGCGAAACCGTGGGCACTCAGTCCGCTCGTCTGTACGATGCCGTACCTACGCCATGACTATGTCGACGCGTCGTCCTCTCCGGACTCCTGGCCGGTCTTCCCGGCTGCAGAGCCTCTCGCCGCCACCAACACAGAGTTAGAGTACGATTCCCACAGCCTCCCTCCTCCCTCCTCGCGCTCACAAATATTTCATCAGAAGCCCCTACAACCAAGAACCAGCCAAACGCCGTCAACACTTCACACCAGCCGTACTCCAAAACACCACCCTCGGACCTACCGACCTGCTCACATCCGACTTCTGCTACGGCTTTCTCAGCTTTCCGAGCTTGACGCTTAAGCTTCCCGGCGGGATTAGCTTTGATTGTAAACGGTACTGGGACGGACAGCCTGTGCGATTCGTGTGCTGCGAACGGACCGGCGAGGGAGGGAGTATTGGACCGGGACGAGTGTTTTGGTGCGTTTCATTCGAGCTGGGCGAAGAAGACGGAGATGAGGATGGAGACGACCCTACTGAGGAGGCTGAAGAGCAACGTGGCAATGGCGCAGTGCCGGCGGAGCCGCGTTCTGTCAATGCGGACACGGGCACTGGAAATAACGGGGTGGCAGACATAGACTAACTGATGACTTCGCCGCGGATGTGTGTGCTTGACTGCTTGTTGTGTGTATGGACTCGACGACAACCGCAGTGATACTGTAGAATATACACGTCGCATACACCTCGCAGTAAGATCTCGATCGTCCTCGTTGTGTGCGACCCTGGGTTGCACATGCAGGCCTCTCAGGCTGCTCAAGATTGGCTTGTAGATACTTCGACCATGTTTGGTTGCCACATGCAGCGGACCGTGGTGGCAAGACCTCGAATTTAGACTGAGACTCTGCGCAGCCTTCAAGTTACTGTGAACGCCGTCCGCTTGTGAAGTCGATATTGAATCATTCCGCCGCCGCTCTTGGTCCACACATATACTGTACAGGGGTATTCCGTCTACTCATTGACAGTGACACTGTCGCTATAACACCCGCAGATTAATCGGTAATGTTTGTACTGTAGTCGTACGCTTATTTCTCGATACCGTCGATTGTTCTGTTGGGTCGCCCTGGCTACGTCGACTACCTTCTGTTCCGGTGGGTATTCAGTTGAGTAGGAGTACAGCTGAGCGTCGACTGCGTCCGTGGGATAGAAAGTAGTGTTCAGGCCGTCGACGTCGACTTTGGTTTGTGCTTTGAGGTGGCTCCGAGGATGCCGAAGGCACTGTTACAGGCGATGCGTGACGTTTGTATACTCATTTCTGGCAATTCAATCAAAGAGGCCCTGGGCCTCGCGGCGGAGAAGACTGGTCTGGGGAGGCTCTGATCCGTGCAGTGCCTTACGTGAAGCCCGAGGCCGGACGTCCGCATGTCGGGCGTCCCCGCAGGCCCTTTTCTTCCAGCGCTGACGGGTGTGCAGCCTGGTCAGGCCCTCCCTCCCCTTTTCTTCTTATGTTACTGCTTGACGCGACCACGACCAGGATGGACAGACTTGCTCATCGTCTGGCGAGCGCGTACCGCCGCTTCTTCACGCCTCATGACCTCCACCGTTCTGCTGCTTCTGATTCACGACTTTCACGACCGACGCCGAATGGTTCTCCTTCTCCGTCTCCCGCCATGTACATGCCCGACGAAGTTCTCCTGCAGATATTCCAGTATCTATCGCCTCCCGCTTCACCATCTATCAACCGCGACGCCGCGTACGGTGATCAGATCAGCGCTCGTCGGGGGCGTTCGCGGGATCTAATCGCGCTGTCGTCGGTGTGCTCTCTATGGCACGACACCGCCATGGAGCTTCTGTACGCCACCGTGCGCCTGGAGACTGTGTCCGCGGTGGCGCAGTTCGCGCGCTCGTTGCGAAACAACCGGGATCTCGCGCGGCTCGTGCGTCAGCTTGAGCTGCCGGTCGCCACCCAGGCGCTCGCCCACGCGCCGCCGGCGGGAGCAGACGTCTCGTCCGTCGTCTGGCTCGCGTCGACGATGTGGCCGCAGCGCGCGTCGCTCGAGCACGACGTCGAGTTCATCACCGCCGCCTGCACCCGCGTGACCGGCATCGTCACCGTCCTGCACGCCCCCGACGTCGAGCGCGCGTTCGGGTACGGAATCTGGGCGCAGCGCGTCGAGCATCTCGAGCTGCGCGCTAGCCGGAAGTGGTCGGACGAGCTCGCGTTCCCTGAAGACGCCGCCAGCGCGCTTCCGCACCTCGAGTCGCTCGCGCTGCACAACTTCAACCTCGTACAAGCAGGCGACGTCCATCTCCCGAACCTCAAATATCTACGCTTAACGTATTGCGACTTTACGCCCGAGTGGTTGCACTCTTTCTTATCACGCTGCCCTGCCGTACGCTCCGTGCATCTGGAGAAGAGCCAGCCGTGGGGACTGCGCACGCCCGCGCGCATCGAGGCGTGCAACCTGTTCGAGCCCGCCGTCGAGCAGGTGCAGACAATCGACATCGACTGCGAATGGGGCACATGGGACGCCTTCGCCCGCGCGCGACTCCTGACCAACCTCCGCGTGCTCGGCATCCAGTGGGACGAGTGCGGCGGCATCCCGCTGAACCAGCCCCTCCCTCCCCAACTCGAGGTCTTGCGCGTCTCGCTCCCGTCGCCGTCGTGCGACGACGATCCCGAGCAGTTTGAGCGGTTGATGTGGTCCGCCATCAGACAGTTCAAGACCGCCGTCCCTGCGTGGAAACTGCACGCGCCGTCGTTCGCCAAACTCGAGCTCCGTCAGGACGGTTTGCTTGCCCATCAAGTGCGGCAATGGAGTACCATCGGTCTCCTGTTTCGCTCCTGGTGCGCCAAACGCGGCGTCAACGTTGATATTTCCCTCGGGTGCGTCTTACTAGTCTTCTGCATTGCCTTCCCATCTAACGCCCTTACAGTCTTAGAACCGATTAGACTCACGCTTATACGACACTAAAACGAACGGACTTGGGTTATTCATTGTAAAAACAAAGAGGTGTTGTACCATTATGAACAGGAATGTCGAGGGAGGACCATAGTTGTAGACGTTGCTAGTTCCCGGAATGGAGCTAAGCCTTGCATGCTTGAGCAGTGGAGGCTCTGCAGTTCAGCTGTTATACGTTTGCCTCATATATGGGCGCGTTTCAGCTCCAGGAGCTTGAGGAGGTTCACACACTCAGCCACTGCGCAGCCCGCGGCAAACTTACACAGCCACTGCAGTACAACTACATTCGCCGCTCGGAAGCTACAGTACAGTATGTTGGGCACGCGATAGATACAAACAGTGAAACACATTGACAAGCTCCTGTTGGGCGTTCCAATCGCTCTGTACTCGATTTATGGTTTGGAATAGTGCATGTCGGCCACGTCGCGGACGAAAATTGGGGATTTCCATACCACAGCCACTTCTCCAGACTCTCCGTGGATCATCGACGGATGCGGGTGCGCAGTACATCCGCGCATCCGCAGTAGGACTCTAGGAATTTAAGGCTCAAGAACGTTGGATAGCACCACTGGCATCCATTTTGAGAGGGACGAGACAATCGCAACATGTCGTCTACCACGTCCCCGAACACTGCTCTTACTGGGATCCTGGCGAGGAAGGCAGACTTCGCACCGGTGCGTTCGACTGCGATTTGCGGACCCACGGGATAATACTGACTACGTGCTCTGTAGTCAATCGTTTTCACGATCGCGTTTGCTGTACTTCTGCCTATCGGAATATGGCGTTTCGTTTCGCGCGAGACGCGGACGAGGCAGCTCATTCAGCCTACGATCTTCTGTCTGATGCGTATCGCGACGTATATCGTTCGTGCGGTCATGGCCAATGGCCAGCTATCGGTTGGTCTGGTCGGTACGTCGTCTCGTCTTGAACGTGCATAAGGTTGACTACTTGAACTTCCCAGCTGCCGAAATGGTCTTGCTCGGCGCCTCTGCACTGTTGGTCATCGAGCCTCTCATCAAGCTCTCCCGCAAACTACTTGAGACTGTCCCCTACGACGGTCCTGTAGCACACGACGAACGTGGCAGACCGCTCCCGCGCCGCGACTACGTCGGGATTGTGGGCCGTCTCATGGACATTGGCCTCCTGGCGTCGGTCGTCATCTCAATCTACAGCGCGACGCAGACGAGCAGCGCATTCAAGAACCCTGACAAGGCGAACCTCATTGCGTCGCTTCGACAGGGATCGGCGATCATCTTCCTTGGTTCGTACTCAGAGTTCGAGTTGTAAGTTGTGCGTCGACTCACTGGAAGTCGGCTGACAGTGATTGTGTCCATCGTCGTCATCGCCTTGGGATACTATCACCTTCAGCAGAAAATTCCTCAGAGACCAACCATTTCCTCCTCACCGCTGGCCTCTTGCTTTTGGCTCCGTGTGCGTATCGTCTCGCAGCTGCGTACCACAGCCCGGGAGCCAGCAACATCGTTGCATTCTGGTTAGGTGAGGTTCGCGCAGTATAACTCCTGGATGGTACTGACTTGTTGCCCCGAACGCGCGCAGGTCTCGCACTCCCAGAACTGTGAGTCTGCTGCATGATGGTCCTCAGTCTCTAACATCACCTCCGACAGACTCGTAGCGGCGATGTACTTCTCGCTCAATATCAACACTCTAATCCCGGAGAAGCCTCAGCAGCACGTTCCCATGCAAAACCTTGCCTAGAGGCAGATGGAGTCTTGCTTCTGCTCTACCCACCAAGATCATGTAACGCGGTCTCCAACTACTCGATAGATCGCATCTGAAGGATCCGTAAACTTTGCATCAAAGCACACCGGAGGCTATGAAGACACGGCGGCGTTCGTCATAAAGCACGGATATTGAACAGATGTAGTACAATCAGTTCCTAGGCAGTCGATGCCTCCTCGACCCCCACGTCATCACCCAGCTGCTCGTAATCGAGATCATCGCGTTCGGAAATTCCAGCAATCTGCTCGCAGATACCGAATATCCGTCGGCGATTGCGCATGGAAGGCGACTTGAATGCACATGTGTGTGCGTACTTGACCCACGGGAACCCGCGGCCCTGGGCTTTGGCTGCGTGCTCGAGAGCAGCGAGATCATCGACAGGGGGCACCATCCATTGCGCCGCGAGTTCCTTGACTAAAGCGTCCATGCGCATGATGAGATTGTGTCGGAGCGTCTTGGAAACGAGGAGAAGCAGGGTGACGTCGAGGAGACAGTCGAGCTCTTCTGCGACCATGACAAGCAATTCCACAGGTAGCAGTTCCAGAGGGGAGCGTGCGTCGTATTGAGGTGGGAGGGGCTGCAACTCGAATGGGTTCTGGAGCGTCTCCTCATATGACGGGAAGCTTGAGGAGGAGTCTTAGTGATCGTGGCCCTACACAACAGCGGGAGACGTACCAATGAGGCGAGACATTGACCCACATTGCACCACATCCTAGCCAGTACTGATATAGCATCTCGTCCGAGATCTCGCCAGCCTCCAGCCCCGACACAAGCTGTTTTGGGAGGGCATACCGGTATGCGTGTAGGAGGTTCGCAAGAGGGCGCACAACCTCTCCACCGTGGGTATTCTCAATCTCGAGGCCATAGTCAACGTTTTCGATGGCAGTGATCGCGGGGCTGTAAAGGTTCATTTCTCGGACGACACCCCAAAAGATGCGCTCCGGGTACTCGTAGCCCCGAGCTTCAAGAACGTCCTGCAGAATATGCCAGCACCCCGCATGAACGAACGGGAAGACGGTGCCATTAATGACATATTCCCGTCCAGTCGGTTGGTGTCTGACCGTCGCAAATCTATGAAGATCCCCGGGGACGACGTTGTCCAAAACGCGCACAGTGTGGACGTCAATCGCCTCAATGGCGTCCGTGTCGAAGACGAGACCGTCGATAAGCACGTCATACTGCTCATCGAAAAGTCCAATGAGACAGAGATCATGCTGGAATGCTACGTCGTGGGGCTCGAAACGCAGTTTGGCCATGACAGCCGGGTCGACTAGCTTCTCGCTCATAACGGAGAACGCGTGTTTAAGGTCGTTCTTCGCAGATGGAACTCGGAGTCAACATCGCGCATCTGGATTGGAAGGCTGGTAGCTGTCCGACTTACATCCAACGCCTGCGAGACCTCGGCGTTCCCGCCGCACAGCTATGTAGCGCGTCAATACGAGTACCAACCATGGGATGTGAGGACGTACAAAGCAGTAGCAGTCAGCCATGTAGGAGGAGCGATGTAGGTACGATAGATAGCGCGACGAGAGTTTCGAGAGCGTCGTGTAACGAAAGGATGTAGTGATCAGACGACGCGCCGATCTGCCCGCGCTTTATCGACCTAGAGCAGTGGCAGCGCTGGACAGAGCATGCAACCAGCAGACTATGGGAAAGGGTAAGATCCAGGTGCGGCGCGGCGCTGCAACTCCTGCGACTGGACATGTTGTGGTGAACTGTACACAGCGGTACATACCGCTCAGGCGGAACAGACCGAACTCGTCCGATCGTGAGCGGTCACGGAGGGTCTTCCTCGAGCAAGAAGACCCGACCGGGAAAGAGAGAGGGACGTGGTGTGGCGGAGAGAATGAAGTTCAGATACCTAGATTCATTGTCAATCAGTTTCGTCCACCCGTAGGGTGACTTGCAATAGTACACGGGCAAAGTTGTTTTCGGCGAGGCGACAAAAACGGACGCAAGCGATGGTGACAAGCACATGAAGAACGTTGCATTGATAGTTTGAGCACGCCGCAAGGAATTACACGCCAGCGGCAGCAGCCAATGCGTCAAAGATAGGGGTACCCAATCCGGTCGCCTATAAGTATGAAAGGTAAGTAAGTCGTATGGTTACTCTGAAGTGAGCGCCACTCACGGGATCCCATCCAGCCAACGCCGGGAATCTGAATATCACACCTTGTCAGCCAAGAAAATCTCGAAAAGCCTCGTGCACATACCCATCGGTGCTGCAACCCGGGTTGCTGCCAGTGGTGATGTCCGAGAACGCCTGTGGGTTCTGGTACAAGAAGGGATTCAAGAAGCCCAGCGGCGGCTGACCGACAGCTGCGCGGCGGTCGTTGATCAAGCCGATGACGCTCGCGAAGATGGGCGAGCTGCAGGACGTGCCCGCCACCGTGCCGGTGAGGCCCGTCCATGTAATCAGGACGTTGTCGCCCATCGCCGCGACGTCGGGGAACGCGCGGCCTGTGGCGTTGTACAGGCCTGCGTTGGTGTCGCCAAGTTCGGCGAGGTATGTCGAGACAGCGGAGGACTGGTAGTCAGGCTGCTCGAAAACATTCGAGAAACCGCCTGAGGAGAAGTCTGCAGTGGTCTCGGGGATGCCGGTCGTCGCGCCGACGGTCGTGATGCTACGCAGCGCTCAGTCCTACCAAAAAGGATTCCTGAGCGCGTCAGACTCACAAGGGGCAGCCGGACGGGAAGGTCGGGACAAAGGTCGTGCAAGGGTTGTTGCGCACGCCAGCAACGCCGCCGTCGCCTGAAGCGAACAGGATCGAGGTACCCTTAGCACCGAGCGCAGCGTAGGCATTGCAAAGTTCTCTGCTCATCTGTCAGCACTGATCCTCAAACCCACGTGGCGCAGTTCACGCACACTTGAAGCTCCGGTGAAAGATCGCTCTCGTCAGAACCGTAACTGGTGGTCAGGACCTGGGGCTGGTTGTCCTCGCCAAGCAGGAAATTGATGATGTCGAGGAACCCGAACACCTCGTCTTCCTGGTCCTCGCCGACAGAAATGAAGACGGTCGGGACGCCAGTGGCGACGCCGACGGTGTACTGGATGTCGAGGTTCGCTTCGATGCCGGCCTGCGAGCGCGTCTGCGGGTTTACGCCGCCGTCGAGCAGCTGCGTGCTGAATGTCGCGTTCACGATTTCCGGACGGTTGACGCGCAGGAATTGCTGGTGTGCGGATGAGCGAAAAGTGCGGCAGACACAAAGGAAGACGTACAGTCAGGTCAGCTTGGTTCGCATACTCTTCGATGAAGCCTGGGACAACGTCCAATGCATGTCAGCAATGATCGCCCGTCGTGCGGAGCAGCGCCGCGTACCAGAAACGGCAATCTGATTTGCGGGCACCGTGGCGGGGGTGGCAGGAATACCATACAGCGCCTGCAAGCACTTGGGCGTAATAGTCGTCTGGCAGCTCGTCGGGATCTGGCGCTTCTCAATCTCCAGTGCCCCCTCCTCGCGCTTCGCCTCCGAGTTCGGGACGGCCTCGAACTTCGGAACTGCGGACGGGTTCCAGAACGAGACGCCGGGATACAGGAGCGAGATGCTGCTCTTGAGCGCCGTGGGGATGGAGTACTGCAGCGTGCGGACGCCGCTCG
>KV426057.1:0-57027 GCA_001632375.1 Exidia glandulosa HHB12029 | reverse complement strand
AGCGCCTTGCGCTCGTGCACAGACATCGCGCGCTGCGTCGGCGCCGCCGCCACCGTGACACCAAGGGCAAGAAGACACGCGACCGCGACGTTCGAGAGCAGCACCATCCTGAAGTTGCTAAGGGAGCGCGCGAGTTCGAACCCTCCTGCTTTATATGATGCGCCGGCGATAAGATACTGCACGTCTTCGAGATTCGAGAAGCAAGGGTATAGGAAGTGATCATGACTGGGGCAGTTGACGTTGATCAGCCTGTCGCAGCAGCAGCTTGACAGGGGAACTTGTGGCCTGTCCTGAGCGCGGTGCCGCATGATGGGTTGGTTCTATCGCAGCAAGAACTATGGGCGGTCCTCCGGCGCGGTGTGTCCATACGCCAGCACCCCGTGAGTACGAGCGTTTGTATTGGCGATCACGAGGGCCTTGATAACGATGCAGACTGAGGAGGGTTCCGCAGGCCATGAGCACATGGCTTGACACTGGGCAGTAGACTGGAAGTACCTTGAGAGTATGGAACGTAGCTTCGTAAGCAAATGGATGTACAGACGGCTTATGGATGTGCACCGCGTGTACTTACGGGCAAAGAACACGGCTCAGTAATACCCCAGACATTCACGTTCCGTTTTGAGAGATTAGTTCACACGGGCCTATGTATTGCTCGTCTCGCCCACGCCGGTCATCGCACTGATGGCAATGTCGAGTTTGGTTGGGTTGAAGAGGCTAGCGAAGGCGGTAAATCGGAATGGCCGAGGACCCAGACGTGTAAGTAGTTTGTGAAAGACGGTCAGGAGCAAGATGCGGACGTTGCCGACCTTCCCAGTGCCCAAGCAAAGCTATCACCAACCATTAGCCAAGCAGACATATCTTGTCGCCTTGAGGAATTGAGAGACAGCGGATCTGAAGAATCTTGTGAACTTACACCGAGCCTCCCCAAAGTAGCGTGCGCAATAAGAGGGAACAAGTCTCGGGAAGACGTGACTAAGCGGGTGCCTGGTCGTGGCGCTCACGTAAAGGTCCAGGATGTCAGCACCGCAAATTTACAGAAGCCTTCCGCCAGGACGCGCGTCGGCGTGAAGGCGTCGGCAACGATTCTTAAAGCGACGGTATATAAGTAGGCATGGGGAGTCTCTGTAAGCTTACAGTATTCGCACGCCATGTCGTCCCCACGCATTGCCATAATCGGCGGTGGCCCCGGCGGTCTCGTCCTCCTCAACGTCCTCGCTCGACTCAACGTCCCTGCTACCGTGACGCTGTACGAATGCGACGCCGAATTCAGCAGTCGCGCGCATCTCGGTGGAACTCTGGACTTGCACGAGAAGCGGCGATGAAGGCCGCCGGACTATGGGACGTGTTCGTCAAGCACTCTCGTCCGGAGGGAGAAGAGGCGATTCTAGCTGATAAGACTGGCGCGAGACTGTTCCACCACGCCCCAGAACCTGACGCCGCTCGACCAGAGATCGATCGTAGTACCTTACGCCAGATCCTCCTCGACGGCGTGCCGCAGGGCAGTATCAAGTGGGGACACGCATTCGTCTCCGCCGCCCCAGTTGCTGGTAGCGCGGAATGGGAGCTCAAGTTCGCTAACGGATTCAAGACGGTCGTCGACCTCCTCGTCGGCGCTGACGGCGCCCGGTCTCGTGTGCGTCCTCTCGTCTCGGATGCGCAGATTCAGTATACAGGTATCACAGGCGCGGAGGTGTCATTCGCACGCGAGGTCGCCGAGAAGCATCCTGAGCTGATAGCCCGCATCGGTAACGGATCCATGTACGCGCTCGACGAGGGCAAGCTGCTCGGTTCGCAGCGGAACGGCGACGGACGCGTGCGCACTTATGCGTGGTTCCATTCTGACGAACCGGATGTGCTGCCGAGCGACCCGTCCGAGGCCATTGCATTCATCCTCGCGCAGTACGAGGGCTGGGCACCGTGGCTCCGTCAGCTCGTCGAGCTCGCAGATCGGAACGCCATATATCCTCGTCCGCTGCACATCCTTCCCGTCGGACACAGCTGGCCGCATCGCGCCGGAGTCACTCTTCTCGGAGATGCGATGAATCTTTTGACGCCGTACGGCGGGAGGGGCGCAAACGTTGCGATGTACGCTGCATGGCAGCTGGGTCTCGCGCTCGCGAACGGTCCGGTGCAGGACTTGGACGCGGCAGTTGCGAAGTACGAGCAGGACGTGCGCAAGGTCGTCGTCGCAGCGCAAGAACTGTCCGATCGCAGCACGAAGAAAGCTATGGGTCCGAATGGCGCACAGGCTACGATAGATCTGTACCACGAGCAGTTCGCGGCGGACGCGGCGGCGGCGGCGGCTCAGTAGTGCGCTGGAAGGAACGTTAGACGGACACGCTTGGTCGCACTGAAAATGTAACTCACCACTCATTGTATCCATAACCCCCACTCCATCGCAATGTAAACCCCACTTTCTGACTAACTTGGAGAGATCTAATGAGGTGAATGCGGGACGCGGCAGAACCAGGATAAGCAAGTTGCAGAACAGTTCCTAGTTGAGCGGTGCCATTGCCGTAGGATGCAAAGTAACACTCGCGAGTGAGGATGTAGATTCTCTGGTCGTTGTACGAGGACAAGGCGCGGACGTTGCCGATTCCGGGTTGCGCTCACTCATCCACCGCGCGCCATGATTCGGTTCATTCTAGTCCAGGTAAGTCCAACTACACGCTCGTCTCGCTTACTTACAACTCGCTGTAGAACCGCCAGGGCAAGACTCGGCTGTCCAAATGGTACACCGCGTTCGACGACGAGGAGAAGGTGCGCACGATGCATGCACCATGTCGTCATCGCGTCCTCCCGTCCTTCGTCCCGCCACTTGCTCGTCGGACGTCTCGCTCAAGCCCCAGCGCCGTGACCGTCGAGCTCGCCGTCGACCAACTCGTGCCTCACCGAGCTCAGCGTCAACTGCTAGCGAGCTCGCGTCACTGTCGCGCCTGCTCCAGTTCGTTCGCGCGCTGAGCGCTGGTCCCGCCTTTTCTCTCGCGACTCGACGCTCTCGTACCCCGTTTCCGGTGAGCGCAGCCTAGACATTTTATACATTTCTGTCGCTAACTCACCTTCCCAGTACTAAGCCCTCTGCACGGAGACGGTCTCGTCTGCTCAAGTTGGGACGAGATGATCGCCTTAGTCTCTCGGTGCGCATATCTCCTCGGTCGCGTGCCGCATGTTGCTCAGAACTCACGCACTGATGCACGCAACAGACGCCAGTCACCACCCCAAATCTGCAAGCTGCACGTCTCGCGCTCGGTGCTGGAGACCGGCGCTTATCTCGAAGTCAAGTTCGACGTATGTACCTCGTCCAGCTCTCCCCTGACTTGTGTTCACACTGATACATATCGACGTCAGGGACGTCCAGGTCAAATTTCATGCCCGCACCTGTCGTCCTTCGCTCTGCGCGACTTTGACTTCAACCGCCCGACACCAAAGCATCCTCGCCGCCTTGTCATCTCCACTCACGACTTCGCCTACGTCATACAGAACGCGTAAGAAACCCGTACGCGAAGTCTCGTCCGCGTATCTCCTCCCGTTGGTCCTGCGCGACCTCAAACGCTACGCGCTATTCACATGTACGTAGGACTTCCCCGACCTCTCTCCCAGCTTCCCAACACTACAGGCTGACCTGGATGAATGTCACTTACGTCTATGCGACAAATTCAAGCGCGCACCTATCGTGGTTCGTCCTGCGCGAGTGGGAACGCATCCCGGTTTCCAGGTGAGTACAGCACGGAGGGCTTCACCTTGAGCGTCGTCACTTCGCGTACTGATTCTTGGCACTGTTAGACGCGCGCATGCCAAGGTTCAAGTGCGCAGCTCGACGCGTTCGACTTGCGCCGAAATCCATCTCGTGCAACATTTTGCGCGACCTCCTCGGAATCGGCCCAAACTTCTCGCACGGACTCTGGGACGTGTCAGCAACGCACGCGCCAAGTTTGGAACCCGCGCCTGTCCGCGTTGGCCCTGCGCGAGCTGGGCGCTGTCCCGACCTCGGACGGTGAGTACAGACCCGTCATGCACCCGACCCGCGTCCACACTTCTCGTACTTACTGTTATTGATGTCAGTGACGTCCACTCGACGTATGAAGCGCGCCCGTGATCGCAGTCGGCCTGCGCGAAATCGGACGACGAGACTGCGCGCGCGCTGGAATGGGGAATTCTCGAGCCGGTAAGAGAGGTTCGCGATCCGAAAGAAAACGCGAAGCGGTCAATGGCGTCGAGGAGGTGCTTGTCGTCGTTGCGTGCTGGAACGCGAACTCTCGAGGTCCCGACCTCCTCCGGATGCACAGGTGCGTGTAGTCTGAATACCTTCGTGTATCGCGCCGCGACACTGGTTACTGATAGGTGATGGTGTCATAGACGTCAAGACCAAGTTTCAAGCGCATACCCTGACGCGTTCGGCGTAGCGCAATTCACGCCATCTCATCCAACATCCCGCGGAACCTCCTCAGAACGCGCTCAAGCCTCATACGTCGACTCCAGGCTACGTCAGCGACTACCGCGCGAAGCGTACCTGTTCGCTTTCGTCCTGCGCGACGTTGGATGGCCCGAAACGTACCGGTGAGCACAACGGCCGATCCTCATGTCCCGGCTTCGCTACGTCGCATGTTAACTATTGTACTAGTCAGTAACGTCTACGAGAGGTTTCAAGTGCGTACCGTGTGTCTTTCGTCCTGCGCGAATTCATCGTTCTCCCGACGTATCGGTCAGTCCAGCCCGCATATCTCATTTCCCCGCGTCCCCACTTCGTTCACTGACTCTTGTACCTCTTAGTAACGTCCACGACAAGTTCGGAAGGCGCACCGTACTCGGCTCGCCCTGCGCGATTCGGCGCCCAGCCGAAGATAAACATCGCGCGCAGACCGACGTTCCTCGCGTCGCCACTCCGCGTGCTGGATTCCGCATCTGTCAGGAACGTCCACGCGAAGTTCGAAGCGTGCACCTTTCCCCGTCCACTCTGTGCGACGTCGGCAGTGACTCGACCACATCCTCGTGCGTATTATCCCTCCAGAGCCTCGTCCCGCTTTGCAACTTCGAGAGCTGACTTGCGAACGTATCAGTTACTACTAGACGACGTTTGAAGCACATACCTGCTCGCGTTGACGCTGCGTGAAACGGCACCCGACCGAGTCGACTCGTGCATCCGAACGGGGATCCTCGTCGCGGCCTTCGCAACGTCGCGTATGGGAGATTAAATAGGTTAGCAACCGTTACCTGAACTGCAGAGTTCTCACGTATTGCGGTTCGGCGTGCGCAGGAACCCGTAGTTTGCCGCGGGTCAACGTCAGCCGCGAGGACTACCTCAAGCTCAAGCACGACGGGCCAACGAGGCTCTGCGACCGTGATCGCATTGTCCGCGCCATGCGTAGCCGCGTCAACGTCGTGTCCGGCGGCGCGTCACACGAGATCGTCGATGTACCGTTCCATCCCCCAGACCGAAACCGAACCCGAACTCAAGCGTGACGTGTACGTACTGCATGGGATAGATAGTCGAATAGAATAATGCTGTGATCGCCAATCCAGTCAGCGCGTGCAACGATCGGAAGACGGTTATCTTGTGCTCACCTGCGACAGATGGGAAAGCACGGTTCAGAGGCAGAGACGACCCAGGACCCACCGAATAATATGGCCTTCACAAACGTCGACGGCGAAGGCGGGCAGTCTTGGCGTCGTGTCCCATCGCCCAGACCGAAACCGAACCGGGAAATTGTCTGTACGCAGTACTGTGAACGTTAGTCCTCTGACGATAGGAGGCCATTATCTTGTGCTCACCTTCGAACGGTTGTAGCTGCCCGGTTCAGAGGCAGAGACGCTCGAGAAATCAAGCAAACGAAACTCCTATAGGATATTTCAGCTACGTGGTGCGTCATAGAAGGTATGCAATCGGCATACAATGCTGTGAAGCGTCGTCGCAGTATCTTGTGATCGCCTTCGCATCGACGTCAAAGTCAAGCTGTAAAACACGTGAGCGCCGTCAAGACAATGCCATTGGTAGCCTAGCATGTGCCGGTGACGTTTGAACCGCGGCGGCAACGAGACAAGAAGACGGAACATCGCGCTGGGCAGCGAGCCTAGCAGTAACGGCGTTCAGGACAAGCAGCGAACACGGCGCCACGAACGGCGCATGACAGCGTGAAAGACGTTGAGCGAGTGACAGAGCATGATACCAGCTGTGGAGGGCGCAAGTAGAAAGCAGCGAGGAGCGCGTCGTAGACAGCAACGAGCACGGAATGGAACAGCGGGAAGTGACGGAGAGCACGCAGAAGCATAGTGTTTGAGGACGGCGGAGACAGCGACGGCGTAGCCTCGAGAGCAATAGCAATATTGAAGTCATTCTGAAGGAGAGATGAAGGAGGGACGGAACTGGATGCGGACTGACTGTCGTGGAGGGGGCCTTTTATACGCCACTCGCACCGTGCTTCGTCATCTCGCCTTCGCAAATTGCGCGAATTCCGCGACGGGTCGGCCGACATGACGTGGGAAATGCGATGGGCCGATCGGGGAGACGGGCGGTGGAAGCGCGAGGGCGTAGAACCCTTAGGCGCCCAACCGCGCATCGTCGTAACGACCGCATTTCTCGTCGTTCCCTGCGCTCCCTGGCTGCATTCGCAACACACTCTCTCAAATACCATACTTAGAGCTATTAATAGACGCCCATATTCTCTCCAGAGGACATAGGGGGTCCAATACCCCATGTATTCTCCAGGTCTCAATCCCACTCTACCGTCTCTGTACGGCATTCCGTTGCTAGCGCTGCGCCTTCGCTTATGGGCGCATCATTCCAAACACCGGCCAGGTACGCCGCAGTCTAGCCAGAGCAGACAGATTCAAAGGGAGGCGGAATGAGCCCCATTTGCGATTCATCACGATCTGTGCCATTCCGCCGGCCCACTCGGCGCAGTTCAATAACTTATCTCGGCCCCCGGTACCATAGAGATTGCTGATGCTGAGACTCACACTGTGGGAGCGTGTCTGCGGCGCGTTATTGGCGACGCAATGCAGAACAACACGCTTTCACAGTCCGACCGGCACTGCGCTGCGCTACCTTTTGCGCCATTTCTCAGAGGTTTCCTATCATAGGCACAAACTCTTAGACACGGAAGCAAATTTATAAGGTTGCGGAAGCTATTTTCGCGGCATAGAGGATCCCTACTTGTAATATTCTCTACTGCTGAACCTCGCTGCACCGCAGATCTTGTTCACCCCTCGTGCTCCCAACTTGCAGCGGTATTGTAATTTTAAGGAGCGCATACTATGAGCTATAAATAGATATACATACTTCAAGCAGAGGTCATAGGGGGTCTCATAACCCATGTATTCTTCCAACCAACCTTCTCTGTTGGCCATTCTGTTGCTAGCGCAGCGCCACTACCTACGAGTGCATCATTCCAAACACCGGACAGGTACACCGCAGTTTGTGCATCACAGGGTCATTCAAAGAGAGTTGAAATGAGCGGGATTTACGATTCTTTGTGATCTGTACCACTCCACCGGCCGCAGGGCGCATTTCAAAAGCGTCGTCCGGTCGCTGGTATCAAATGGATTGCTCAGGTCCAGCTTCAAGGTGTGGGAGTATGTAAGCAGCGCGCAAAGAGTGCCGCGGTGCAGAACAACAGACTTTCAGAGTCCGACCGGCAGCGCACCGCGCTGCCTCCTGGCTTTATTCCTCGAAGGTTTGCTACACATACAGTGACTGCACAGTGACAGACGCAAATGAATAGAGTTACAGAAGCATTCCATGCCATACTGAAGATTCTATAATCAGACACATAGCACTGCCATGGTGCTCGAAAAGTGTTGTCTGCTTAGCCCATAGGTGCCTCTGTAACATTCTGACAGTCTGAGAAACGGTTTACAGTGCACCTGATTGGCCCATGATCCAGTGGCAAGGCTCCCATACTTGCCGGACTGGACAACTCTCTTTAGCTCAGCGTGGGTTTGGACTATCAGCAGCAGAACTAGCTCAAATGAGGCAGGAAATTGAATTCTAGTAGGGAAGGAAATGGTCATCTGGATGCCTTATATTCAAGTTTTTATTGCTGACTAGAAAGTTGAGTGGATTCCGCAAGACACTGTGGGAAAGCGGGCACCCCCTGCCGCCGCTTAGCCTCTCCGTTCCGATTCTCCGGCCGCTTTGCAATCTGCGATGCACAGCAATTGAGGATTGAGTCAGCATTGTCCAACTCCGCCGGCCTGCTCTCGCCGTTCCTCGCCCTGCAACATCCATTTTCCATCACACTGCCGCCTTCACAACTAGGCATGTCTGGGCATCCCGGACCCTCAGCATCTCCCACAGGACCAGACCAGCCATGCCTGCTGCCTCCCTGCCAGCGAGGACGTCTTGGACGTGGTGTATCTCGTGAGTCGGACCTCTAGTTCAGACCTAGATTGCGGCAAGCTCACTCCAAATTCTGCCCTGCGTGCTCGCGAGCCATTATGCACCGACTGCGCCCAGAACCGATCGCGAATATCTCCCTGGCAACGCTGAGCTCCGCAACCCGGAATTATGCACCGACTGCGCCCAGAACCGATCGCGAATATCTCCCTGGCAACGCTGAGCTCCGCAACCCGGAATATCTGTGAGCATTGAGCACACTGCTTCACAGGTCAGATCTATGTATTCTGCGGCTGTTCACTGACACTCAAATTGCGATTTTTGTACAGATCTCTCTTGGATGCCTTTTTTCGTTGCAGAGGGCGGTGCCAGCAGGTTGCGCTGACAGCCACGGCCGCACCCTCCTCCAGCTACACTGCGTAGTCCGCACGCAAGCAATCCACATGTCGTGCGGAATGGACGGGCAGAAGTATGTGAATCGGTGCGGCCGCAGTTCTCCACTCAGTGTGTCTCCCACTTCTAAAGCACCGTCTCACCTCTCACAACCCAGTGCAAATTGCAATGGGAAATAGGCGCTCGCATATTGAGCCCGCAATTGCGAGGTGAGATAGAGATTTGAGAAAATCATCACAAGTTGACTGACATTGAACGCAGATTCCATAGGCGCCGGTCTCAACACGGCAGCGGAGTCCGATCGTCGGGCGCCGTATGGCCAGAACGATCAAGCGCCCATGGGTCGAGCAATTTTGGCGGTGAGACTCGATTTCCTGCTCCTTGTTGAGCCTTCACTGAAGCGTCATTTGTCGCAACAAAATAAGCGCCGGTCTCGAGCCTCAGACATGTTGCGGCACCCCGACGTCGGTTTGACGCCCATGACGCCCGCCGCGACATGAGAGTCGCGTTTGTCCCGCGGAAGTGCCTTGACGACGCACTCGCTAACAGCAGCTCAGCCACTCCGAAACCAGTAGATAGATACCGTTACGGATATTAGATAGCGGCAGGGTGGGCGATATCCACGAGGGTATTGCCCACCCTGCTCCTAAAATAGCATTATACAGGGTGAACCCATGAAGTTTGAATCTCCAAAATCGACGTGTCTTGCAAGATTTCATTTTCAAAATCACGATCGGATTACGGACGTACTTTTCAGGACTTACGATCGGACATAACTCCCTCGCAACACCGTTCGCGTAGATAACAAGTCTATTGCAAACATTACGTACATTGCTATCATCGGCGGTGGCCCCGGCGGTCTCGTCCTCCTCAACGTCCTCGCTCGACTCAACGTCGCTGCTACCGTCACGTTGTACGAACGCGACGCCGAATTCAGCAGTCGCGCGCATCTCGGTGGAACTCTGGACTTGCACGAGGACAGCGGTCAAGCGGCGATGAAGGCCGCCGGACTGTGGGACGTATTCGTCCAGCACTCTCGTCCGGAGGGCGAGGAGGCGATTCTGGCTGATAAGACTGGCGCGAGACTCTTCCACCACGCTCCAGAACCTGACGCCGCTCGACCAGAGATCGACCGTAGTACGTTACGCCAGATCCTCCTCGACGGAGTGCCGCAGGGCAGTATCAAATGGGGACACGCATTCGTTTCCGCTGCGCCTGTTACGGGGAGCGCAGAATGGGAGCTCACGTTCGCCAACGGATTCAAGACGGTCGTCGACCTCCTCGTCGGCGCTGACGGCGCCCGGTCTCGTGTGCGTCCTCTCGTCTCGGACGCACAGATTCAGTATACAGGTATCACAGGCGCGGAGGTGTCATTCCCACGCGAGGTTGCCGAGAAGCATCCTGAGCTGATAGCGCGAATCGGTAACGGATCCATGTACGCGCTCGACGAGGGCAAGCTGCTCGGTTCGCAGCGGAACGGCGACGGACGCGTGCGCACTTATGCGTGGTTCCATTCGGACGAGCCGGATGTGCTGCCGAGCGACCCGTCCGAGGCCATTGCATTCATCCTCGCGCAGTACGAGGGCTGGGCTCCGTGGCTCCGTCAACTCGTCGAGCTCGCAGATCGGAACGCAATCTACCCTCGTCCGCTGCACATCCTTCCCGTCGGACACAGCTGGCCGCATCGCGCTGGAGTCACTCTTCTCGGAGATGCGATGAACCTCCTGACGCCGTACGGAGGGAGGGGCGCGAACGTCGCAATGTACGCCGCCTGGCAGTTGGGTCTCGCGCTCGCGGCTGTGCGGAATGGTACGGTGCAGGACCTGGACGCGGCAGTCGCGAAGTACGAGCAGGACGTGCGCAAGGTCGTCGTGGCAGCGCAAGAACTGTCCGACCGCAGCACGAAGAAAGCTATGGGTCCGAATGGCGCACAGGCCACGATAGATCTCTACCACGAGCAGTTCGCGGCGGACGCGGCGGCGGCGGCAGCTCAGTAGTGCGCTGGAAGGAACGTTAGACGGACACGCTTGGTCGCACTGAAAATGTAACTCACCACTCATTGTATCCATAACCCCCACTCCATAGCAATGTAACCCCCACTGACTGACGAACCTAAGAGATGTACTGGGTCCAAAGCCTCAACGAAGTGAATCCAGGATGCGATTGGAGAAGGAGGTGCTGCCCACTGCGCCGTACGATTGCAAATACACAAGCTGAGCGTAGAGAGAAGGATGTTTCTGTGAAGATACAGACTATCTGGAAGTATCCTGGTCGTTGTGCGAGGACAAGGTGCGGACGTTGCCGATTCCGGTTTGCGCTCACTCATCCACCGCGCGCCATGATTCGGTTCATTCTAGTCCAGGTAAGTCCAGCTACACGCTCGCCTCGCTTACTTACAACCCGCCGTAGAACCGCCAGGGCAAGACTCGGCTGTCCAAATGGTACACCGCGTTCGACGACGAGGAGAAGGTACGCACCCCGCTCCTGGCCACCCCCTCGCTCATGCCAGAGCCCAGGTTCGCATACGCGGCGAAGTCCACAGACTGGTAGCGGCGCGTGACCAGAAGTACCAATCAAACTTTGTCGAGGTGAGCTAACAGCGCTGGAATCTGCGCTGTTCTCCTGACCGCGCTCGCCAGTTCCGCAACTACAAAGTCATCTATCGTCGTTATGCTGGATTGTACTTCTGTCTCTGCGTCGATGCAAACGACAACGAGCTCGCGTACCTCGAGGCCATCCACCTCTTCGTTGAGGTCCTGGACAGTTTCTTCGAGAACGTGTGCGAGCTCGACCTCGTCTTCCACTTCTACAAGGTCTGCTATCCCTGTCATCTTCGTAATTCCTCGCTCACATCTGCGCATGAAGGTCTATGCTATCTTGGACGAGCTCTTCCTCGCCGGCGAGGTCGAAGAGACGAGCAAGGAGGTCGTGCTCTCCCGTCTCGAGGAACTCGAACGGCTAGAGTGAAGGGTTATTGATACCGTAAGCCCCTCTTTGTTTCGTCTTACATCTCAGTCTTCCTGACGTTCAGCTTCGGTAGGTGCATTGGGTTTGTGCTGCGTCGCTGTACTCTAGGTTGCATGCTATTATCTTATCCACATCGACCTCGCTGGTGCGCTCCTATCCTGGTCTCGCATTGCAACTTTTATTCGTGGACAAGACAGGGAAAGCGGTCTTGAATGTGGTATTGTGTGCTCTTAACCATCGCCCAGACGTGTCCGCCTTCGGGCGTGCCAGCAATTGTCAACGCATCGTACCTGCTGTATAACCCAGGACGCTCCTCATACGCGGGCGCATATCGTCTTCGCTGGCATGGGAAGCGGCACCGACGCGCGTAAAGACGCAAGACGCCTCTCGCCCGTAGAGCAGGCGAGCGAAAAGAACACGAAGGCTTCATTGACGCCCTTTACGCTGTCAGCGAACCGGAGAGCGCGTTGCATGATCAGCAATTGAGCACCGAGCACGTTCGTACTTCCTCCTTGTCCCGTGGCCTCCTTCCTGACGGGGAGCAGATCAAGTGGCGACGACCTTACGCACGTCCTGTTCGTACTTCGCGACGGCCGTTCCGCACTGCCACGAGCGCCCCTCCCGCCGTACGGCGCATCGCATCCCCAAGAAGAGTGAATGCAACGCAATGTGTCCAGCTGCGTTCGACGGGAAGGATGTGCAGCGGACGAAGGTAGAGGGTCTTACGGTCTACGAGCTCGGGTCCAGTCCTCGTATTACGCGAGGATGAAGGCGATGGTGTCGGCAATACGTACGGGTGGTCCGAATAAAATCACACCTGATGGCGGCCAAGCAGAAGTGCACGAGGGCTTCAGTGACGTCCTGTAGTGGTAGGGCAGACACTTGAGGTTCGTTTCCTCCTTATCCCATATGCTCCTTCCTGACGGGCAGCAGATCATGGAGACCGAGCGTAGGAGAATGTCTATTGCATCTGCATGAAAGAAAGCCGGCACTCCTCGCACCTGCTATCTTCCGACTCCTGCGCCGCCTTGCTTCTACTTCTACCAAGGCCCATGGCTCTCTCCAAGTTTGCCGCGGACAACTCTTGCGACGCTTGCGCACGTTCTCCTCGTGCTCGATCGATCCGGCAAGCGCAAGACCAAGTTTCCAGCCCGTGTACATCGCGATATTCGCACCCTGACCCCGAGAAGCGTTACCCCCACGCGATGAGGCCAGCTGTGTCCGATGGGGAGCTTGTATAGCAGGCGCGGGTAGATCGCACTGTGGTCTGCAAGTTCGACGAGTTGACGGAGCCACGGTGCCCAGGCGAGAGGATGAACGGGATGGCCTCTGCCGGATGCGTGGGGTTCTCGTCGGTAGCGGGAGGAACGCGGTACAGTACATTCATACTACTCTCTCGTCAGCAGGACGACTATCCCGAAAGGGTTGGCCGATAGCACAAGCTGTAGTGAATGTGTGTGTGCCTGTTCGTACGTAAACGGCGTTTTCTTCCTGAGTGCGCTCACTTCCCCTGACAAGTCGGGTACTACACATGCGCCAATAGTGCGGAGAGTCCAACCCTCAAACCCGTGCCCGTCAGATGTCATGCTCAGGCACTCTCCTGTCGAACTTGCCAGTGCGTTTGGTATATAAACCTCCTGTTTCTCCATGCTGCGCACCTTGTCCGCCATGCTCTTCAACTTGTGGACTCTCTTCTTGCTCACGCTTGTCGCAGCTGCTGTACTGGAGCAGCGCGGTTCTGCGGGTCTCCTCATAGCGGACATCAAGAACGTGCGCCATCCTCCAGGAACTCGATCGCTGATGTTCAATTCGTTCTGTAGCTCACTATGCAGACTATCATTCTCGAGGCGAAGGTGCTCAAGATCAACACTCATAATGCGGCTAGGAAGGGAGCGGTGAGTACATGCTCTCTGCTGCAGCGGGGCGTGCTGTTGACATGGGGCTCAAACAGCGTGTGGCACCGGCGCTTGAGGACCTCGCCGCTGCGAACATCAAAGCCGGGTACGTCTGTCTGCATCCCGTACGCAACGTGCTGACCGTGAGCAGAGACGACTGTTTAGTGAGACCTCGTTTACATGCAGAGGGTGGGCGACTAAACTTTATTCCACAGCGGGCGCCTACGGATCCGTTCCCTGACCCAGTGGCACTCGAGGTCATCAAGCAGCTGAGACGTTACCAGCACGTAAACCAGAAGCTCATGAAGACTGTAAGATCCCGTCTAAAGTTCTCGCCCATCCTCGTCGGTAGCTTAGCTCATCATTACATAGCTCATCGCGAAGCGGGAAATCCTCGACGCGTTCTCCCTCGCCATTTTCAGTGGCCTCGCCGGCGTGCAGAATAATTGGAACGTGAGTCATTGTCTTCGTCCGTGCCGCTAGGCTTGCGCTGAAAGGTCTCGGGTGTTGACCGTGACAGAGTTTCGAGTCCGAGGACTGCATCGATGCAGGGCTCATTCCTACTCGTACGGACGAGGCTCTGGAGATTCACGCCGCTTTCGACTTAGACATCGCTGAGGCACTTAATGTATACATCCCTCCGTAAGTTAGGTGGGGCTTGAGAAAGGGAGACACTGTTGGTAGGTAGGTATAAGTAGGTTGCGTTTGACCCAATTGGCTCAATATACAGTAGTGGGTGCAAGCTCAATTACATACTACTAGCTGGGACCGAGTCACTGACAGCGCGACGCATCCGGAGCCACTCTCTCTTCAACCACCACATGTGCGTCCCGCCAACTAGCAGCTCATGCACCTTCCTCGCATCCTTATGCAACTCCCACCAACCCTCTTCCGCAATACGCGGATCCGCCCGCTCAAGCGCGGCAAGATAGCTCGTCCTATACGCCGTATACTTGATCCTCTTGTTGCTCGCGAGCCTCTCATACGCGCCCTCGTCGTCCGTAGTCTTCTCAGGACATAGGTCTTCCGGCCCGTACTCGTCCGGCGGGAACTGCGAGAAACCCCCCTCTTGCGCGAAGTACGGCGCGTCGCGGGAGACATACGGTTCCTCGAACTCGAGCAGATCCTGAGGGAAAATGTGCGCGAGGACGAGCGGCATAACTTGAACGTCGTCGAAGTCGATGCACGCTTTGGTCTCTAGGGTGTCCGGGTCGAGGAGGACGTTGCGGAACGCGAAGTCGGTACGAACGAGGCACGGCTGCAAAAACGCGGGCCGCCTGTTGAGGGCATCTAGCGTGCGTTCTACGAGCGCCCGCAAGTCATCTACGACTGCTAGGAAATCGGTAACCGGCGCGAGGATGGCATCGTCGGGATCGAGATTTTCGATATTCCAGTTCAGGAGGACCTGCTCGTAATCCGGGGAGGTGCTGACAGTGTGCTCGAGACAGCTCGAGCGATGGAGGTCCAGAAGTTCGAGCCACACGTCACGGAGCAGAAGTGAGTGCACGCGGATTAGCGGGGTCCTCGGTCGGCGGCGCGGTGCTAGGGCATACTTGTGGCGGATAGTGAGCGGCTGCAATGAGAAATGAGCAGGCGTAGGTGCCGCTCCGGATACCGTGCCGATGGACGAGAGTGGCAACTCGATAGGCCGAAGGAATGCCGCTTGAGTGCGTGCAAAGGTCTCGAAGATTCGCTCTTTCCGCTCAGAAGGTTCGTTGCGCCACGATGACCACGCATCATATGCCTCTTGCACGAGGTCGGTTATGATGTAGGGTACCTGGCCGCTAGTACCAGTGCTGGCATCGTTCCAGGCTATGACGTGGGGTACGGGTATGCAGATGTGCTGAGCGTAGAGCATGGTCGCCACTGTCGATGTCACGGAGACCAGATTGCGCGACGCTGGTGAAGGAATGCGCGCCAAAACATCGCGACCGGTCAAAGCAAAGTGCAGGCGGTAGAGCCGATTGAACGTCCCTCTGCGGTAGAACGAGACCGTTGGTGACTCGATCGTCGACAGCGCTGCGCAAGTGACACGCGTAAGATCTTCAAAATCTACGCCAGTGACGTGGCCCTCTGGGACTTGGTCTACACGGCAGCCGTAATCTCGTGCAAGAATGCCGACTTCAGACGGAATAGTAGGTCCTACACATCGTCAGCACAGCGTCACGGTGTAGAGTATCCATCTATACCCGTAGAGACCATAGTCGATAGCGGCGTCGGCGTTTGCAGCGTAAACGCTAGGATGGGACAGGAACGCCTGAGCCAATTGGCTCAAGCATGGTCGCTGGGCAAGGTTCGTTGTGCTTTGGCCTTGTTTGGTCGGTGATTTGACGCGGTATTTATGTCGGAACGATCCGTAGTAGTATTAGTAGTAGTAGTAGTAGTAGTAGTAGTAGTAGTAGTAGTAGTAGTAGTAGCAGTAGTAGTAGTATTGTAACCGGTACCTCCTCACGGATCACCGGAGTTCCCACTTGGCTGTCGCGCTAGATACAAGAAGAAACATTTGCAACCTAAAGACCAAGTGGAGGAGGAGAACAGAACCATGATCCGACGATCCAGGCAGCTCTTTTCTGCCGCCTGGATTAACTGTTCACGCAGCGCTGTCCAGCCCCTTCTTCGTTGTGAGGAGGAAAGTCTACGAAAACCTCCTCGTTCAGGCCACCGGAGTATATGTACCGCGCGCGACAGTCGAAAGAAGACACAGCATAAGCCTCGTGTCGAACGTCCTCAAGACATCGCGTGCTAGATTCTCCAACAACGCCGCTGGGTCCTCCCTAAGTAGGAAGTAGACAGCCAACGTATACCGCGGTCTGCGTCGTAGTCGTGGCCGCTTATAGCAAGCCACTATTCCACTTTTGCTTATTTAGTCTGGAAGCCAAACTAGTGCGCTGACCGCCGCAGCAGGCTCGACGACCCTCTCGACGACGATGACGACCACGAGCAGGCGCTTCCAGTCGATGAGGCGTAGGTTGCGACGCCTCGACGGATGCACAATAGGGATGCCCTGCGGTGAGCATTCGGGTTTCCCGTTCGACCCCAACTTCATGCCTGCTCATCGCGCAGGTCTTTGTATACCGTCTCATAGGCGATGTCCTCGCCTCATTAGAGGTGTGAGTAGGGGTGCGATTGGGACGGGCGGCGTCGCTACTTCCATGAGATGGTGATGGTTACGAGTTCGGGATGCTATGCTTCGGGATGCTATGCTACACTAATTCTACGCACCATGCAGGCTCTGCTCACAGCGCTCACAGATCTCCTCGCTAGACTCCACAGTAAACTTCCAGCAGCGATTACACTTCCCGTTCGGCGAGGGCCTCACATAGATTTCGAGATCGAGATTGCCTGCGCACGTTGAGTGACTGCATAGAATGCCAACGACGCCCTTCGTGAACGACCATTGCTCGTCAGTAGGCGGCTTGTAATCAGCCTTGTCGATCAGATTCACGCGCGAGACGATGAAGAGCGAGTCGAGCTCATCGACTGGCAGTGCAGCGTCAGCGAGTGCCGTATCATGGTATACAGCGACGTACAGTGCTTTTCCAGAAGGTTGAGCAGCTCGCTCTGGTTGCCTTGGGTCATCTCCGGAGCCACAAGGTCGACATGCGCTTCCAAAGAGCTCTTCAGTAGCCTGTAACCCGTTATCGTGAGCAACTCGTACGCAAACTCAAACGCTGCGCGAGCTCGTACTTTTTGGCGCGGGCCTTCTCTAAGAGACACATGATAAGAGACCGCACTTCCATGAGCTCGTCCATATCCTGCTCGACCTCGGGATCGTCCCACTCGTCGCTCTGCAGTTTGGATGTCAGAATGGGAGACGTGCCAAACTGACAGTGGACGTACCAAGGGCTGCCAACCGCGCGCGAAGACAGAGAGGTCGGAATGAGGACCTTTCCATGTTGCGTGGATTTCCTCGGCGAGGTGAGGCAGGATCGGGGCGATAATGGCGGTCATGGTACGCAGGACCTGTCGAACGACACGTCATTAATGAGATCGTGTGAGTGACGAGGCGACAGACATGTTCAAAGACCGTCAGGGCGGCACGGCGCGGTTGCGCGTCGGCAGAGTCGGCATAGAGTGTGTCTTTCGTGATGTTGAAGTAGAAGGCCGACAGCGTGGCGTTACAGAAAGTGACGAGCAAAGTGACAACTGCAGCAGTGTTAGGAGACGGTGGCGCGGGAGGTGGGGCGACGTGCATTACCTTTGGGGAAGTTGTGCGATAGATACGCTTCGTGCGCTTCCTTCTGAATTCCATAGATTTCATGCATCAAGTAACGTTCAGCCTGAGAAAGTATGAGCTCGCGCTCTAGAAACGCAGTGCGTGTCATGATTACCAGACCCATTTGCGAGCGAGGCACAGGATCGAAAGTTTCGGCACCGTCGTTGAGGTTGGCAAGCATGAACCGCGCGCAATTCCGTAGATTGCGGTGCGCCTCAGCTGTATTGGCAAGAACCTTCGGGCCTATGCTCATGTCGCGGCCGAAATCGACGCTGGCAGCCCAGAGTCTTGAGCAGTCCGCGCCATACGCAGGATCCTTCTTCAGATCCTGCATGGTAACAACAAAGTCAACACGAACGTTCACAACAGGCAGCGCATCACTGTGAAGTGCATTACGGACGCACACCGAGCTCTCCGAGAGCCTTGTTCTCAATAGGGAGACCATGGCAATCCCATCCTGGTACGTGTCTGGAAGATGATTTAGATGTAAAAGAGGGTGAATGGGTGAACGCACTGGACGCGGCGACCGTTGAGCACCTGGAAACGCAGGATGGTGTCCTTAAGAATCTCATTGAGCGCATGGCCTGGGGTTGGTTCAGAGATAGAGTGCGAGCGAGAGATCCAAGAGCTGACCCATGTGTAGACTGCCTTCGCGTACGGTGGGCCGTCCTGGAGAACGAATGGGTCGCCTTTCAGGTTCTCAGACTACAGTAATCCGTGTCAGACGCGATAGCCACGCGTCTATGAGCGTATTAGAACGCGCCTGCCACTTATAGAGGTCATCTGTGGTCTTTGCGACGTAGGGCAGCTCGCCGTTGTCGCGCGTTGTCCAGAGCGGGAACTTGGTTTTTGGGAGATAGAGCGTGTCTTTGTAAGCCATCGCAGTAGCAGCGCGTAGTACAGAACGCGTGCATCGCATCAGCCCCTTCATCAGGAAATCGGATTGCATCGACTCAGCGACGCAGACTTTATAGAATGTAGACAGGCCCCTTCAGATCGTCTATCGGGCAGAGATCGTGGATCGCAATTGACAGCAATACATATCCTCGTCATTACAGGAAGACAAGTCCGCCCGCCCGGGTGACTCATCCGTACTCACCCATCCAGGGAGAAACCCGGGTGTGCCCGTTATCCGCCCGTCCGTGAATTCAACCCGCGGATAGGCCACCCGCGCTAGGCCCTAGGAAATCCGGCCGAAGCTTCGTTGACCGTGCGCGGTTTGCCGGGCCGACGGAAGCTTCCGTCCTTCCTACAATGGCAGGACCCCCGATTATGTCATCTGAACTCGTTTCCTAAAATGGCCGGTTTGGCGACCTCAATGTCCGGCACCGAGGTGGGCCGCCGACCCCCCGAATGTCCGCCCGGAGGGCCGGCCCGAGCAGAAAGTTCCGGAAAAGAGCCGATTTCGGCTACCTCCGTATGGCGCGGCTACCTCCGGCGTCGGACGGTGCCGAGCCGTTATTTCCGGGGGTCGCGCAGCGCCTCGCGCCGAGTGTCGATGTCCGGCGAGAACGAAGAATGCCCAGACAAAACCGGCCAAACCGACCAAACCGACCAACCGGTCATGTCAACAGGTTCGGATCACGGTACCGAGGCCTCGATCGAGACTCATCGAGGGACATCGAGCGGTGCGAAGAGCGTCGGGCAGGCTTTGCGCTTGTTTGTGCCGTCCTCTCTTCCCGTCTCGTCGTTTGCTCGTCGTCACCGCCGGTGATGCCGCCATCGTCACTGTCTCGAAAGACCTCTACTTTAGCCACGCCGTCGTTGATTCGGAAAATCCAACTGTCCCTGTTCGTCAATAAATCCTTGCATCCCCGCTTAAGAATCACGCTCTACGCAAGAATGGATGGAAGAACTAGATTGGGAGACGAACGAGGACGTAGCACAGGGGTACAAAAATGTTTCTACACGCGTATGAGACCCAGAGACGTCGAGCCGGCCGTAGGAGCTGAGCGACGAGGAGAGCGGGTGCAACATGAAAGTGCGCGCAGTGCGATGTGACGCCGCTCGCGCTGACGGCGCCGTGCACAAGTGGCGGCCCTGACGGGATCGAAAACGCGTCGCTTGGACCCCCGCGCACGATGACATGACCTTCTGCGAGCGATGAGATGCGCAGGCGCGGCAAGTACTTAGACAGGGATGCGCGCGCGGGGCGAAAGCTCGCACGTACGGCAGCACAAAGTGTATAACGTCGCTCACAACGTCATCGACGCCGACGAGGCGCTCGTCATGAGTGGCGACGGTCGTGGCGGTGGTAACACGGTGGACATGGTGGGAAAAAGTCGCGGCGTGTCGCGCGCGCTGCGCGAGAGCGTGAGCGCCAGAGTGGGCGGGCCACCTGGACCGGGCATGGGCACGGCGCGATCGTGGCATGACGGCCGACGGACGCTGAGCGACCTCGATCGAAGTCGGGCGCGTTGTCGTGTATGGATGTGGTGGTCGGGTGGTTGGCTTGGTCGGCTTGGTCGGTCGGTTTTGGGCGGGGTTTCGTCGTTCTGTGTCCGGCAGGCACAGCAAAGAGTTCGGTCGCCTCGCCGTTGTCGATGTCCGGCCATCAGACAAGAGTTCGGCGCCGTGGCCCCCCCCAATGTCCGACAGGGGGAAACGAGTTCATATGACATAATCGGGGGTCCTACAATGGCATGCAAGGCCGGATGATTCTATTGATGAACCCGGGGTGACAGAGGAACCCTGACCGAAGTGTCGCATTCTAATGAAGAGTCCCGTTCCATGACAGTTCGACAGATTTGACATTTCGATGACCCTGGGACTAACCGCCGATCGAAGTATATCTGTGGGAATTAACTCCTGCTTCCCGTACACATATCTCAGACCAAGATTGCACGGAGCTTCACTACGTATATTCCGCGGCTGACACTGGCTATGTTGCACAACAGGAGATGTGTAAACCCGGGACTCAACTCTCACAAGTTCAGGAGCAAGGCCACAATCCGCGGGAGTGCGGCCGTACTACTACTAGTAGCCACACAACTTGAAAATGGCTATACAGTATATAACGGCATGTCGACGCTCAATCCAACCTTACATAGGGCTTACCGACGTCCTCCGTGTTCTGGAGTAAAGGACGTGTTGTAGGGGACCATGAGAACGGACTACCAGAGGGCGGCGGCGAGCAGATCGGGCGGCGGCGAACTCGCGGTGCGCCATGACGCGCACAGCCTCAAGGGTAGTCGGTTTCGCTTTTTGAGCGGGGATGCCAGCATCCCCATGAGGAACCCGGGGGTTCATTGAGAAACGGGGTTCTTCAATAGAATTATCGTGCAAGGCCATGCAAGGCTCATCGATCATCCCAGGTTGAATTTTAATAATTTGCCTACGCATTGCAACGTCGGCGCCAGCTTATCCCGCCCTTATAACTACATGCAATGTAGGATAAATCTATTGGAGAACCCGGGTTGCGGGGTTCCTCGTGGGGTTGCACGAGCTAAGAAATCTTCAGGCCTTGAAGATTTTCAGAGTGTCGTATCCTTCACTCTGCCACGACACCTGTCAGAGCTAGATCGGCCACGTTCAAGGACCTCCTTGCTGGCTCTGAAGGATGGATCATGGCTTGACACTGATGCCGAGCACGAGGCGTAGGATGGCGAGGGACAAGCGCCAGTGTTACTTACTTTCAGGGCCGAGACCGAGTGAGGAACGACTCGGAGTCCTCCCCACAGAACCAAGATCAGCAACCCCTCATCGTCAACCTGAGGTCGCCGGCGGTCGGCGCACACTGTGACTGTGATACGCCGTTCTCTCGCCCAAACACCTTCTTAGGTCTTCCAAAGCGTGAGAAGACTATGTATACGACGTGGTACTCTAGTTCGACGCGCACAGCTCTGATCTGCGACGCGCATGACGTGCGCCACTGAGAAACCCATGCATTGATGCAACCCGGGGTGCTGGATAGAAAACCTTATTGGACGAGGGGTTGCTGCGAGCAACCGGGTTTTCCAATAAGGTTTTCTATCCAAATGTACGCCCAACCTTTCCTGCGCATTGCCCAGCGTTATAAACCGTTCGCAGCCTTGCGGATACGCTGTGGCCGTGGCGCGCACGAACGTGCGTTGGTCGTCGACACCGATGCCGATCCCGCCGCCGTTGCGCGATGCATCGGAGTGACTACCTGTGCGTGCGAGTTGTCCGTATTTACCCTCGACCGTGTCGCTCGCTGCTCAGTTGCACCTGACGGTGAGTCTGCGACCAGCTCGGGGCAGAATTGCATAAGTCAGTCCGAGTATCACGCGCACACTCGGCCGGCCTTCTTTGGCCGTGTTTGGTCGGAGGTACTAGTAGGCAACGGCCGTACCAGTGGGATCTTGGCTCTTGCGATATCGACGATGACCGACCTTCCTTACGATATCCTGTATCGCATCGCAGAAGAAGTCGCGGCTCCATCTACGACACAGCGTCCGGATGGCCGTGGACGCTTTCCCTTCGACCACCCTGCGCTGCTGCCATCCGTGCTTGCCGCAGACCTAGATGCCGCCAAGAACCTCCGTTCCTGTGCGCTCACTTCCAGGTCGTGGTCTGCACCCGCCAGCACCGTCAATATACGGCACTTGGACATCTGGCGCGCTTCGCAAGAAGCTATCGGGGCGGCGTTAGCGCGCAACGAGCGATATGAGCTCGTACACCATTTCCAGACCGGGCGCGAGTATTGTCCGGACTGCATGACGCACTACACAGAGCGTGCAGAGGATGATGGTCCGAGTGCGCGGCCGCCTTGTGCGAATGGTGTGTCCATGCGGACGTTGCTGTGGACGTTAAGGCGTTGTCCGAACATGCGACGCCTGACTGTGCACGAGTGGCTTGACCTAGATGCGCCTGTGGACTATTCCACGTATGCACCCTTCTCCACGATTACGAGCTTTCGTCTGGGCCTGAGCCAGGACATCTCGCGCCGCGTCGCCCTGCGATCCTTCTGCCAGTTGTTGCGCCTCCTACCCTCGCTCAGGCGTCTGTCATTCGGCGACATCTCTGCCACAGACGCTTCGATTGACGATATCCCCCCTCCGGACTTCCAGCTCGAGTCTTTGGCAGTGAGCGACGCGCGGGGGATCCGTTTCGCCAGTTATGAATGGCTCCTCTCGAACTCGTTGCAATCGCTCCACACCTTCTGGGTATACGGTGTATTCGACGAAAAGTCCGAAGCAAGCTACATCGGTGGAATCCAGCTGTGCAGCCAAACCCTGCGCACGTTGTACGTATTTGGACGGAGTCGATATTCTTTTCCCAACCTGCAATCATGCGCTCAACTCGAGGAACTGTGCATCGAGGATACGCATCTCCTTTCCGCCGACCTCTTTGATCCACACGCCAGCCTGCGTAGACTATCTATAGCCGCGACATCTTTCACGGGTACACACCGCGGCGACCGCCCTGTGCTCGTCTTCTTCCCTCCCGACGACCTCCAAAGGCTCACAGATATCCTCGGAAAGCCGTACAATGCATTCCCGAAGCTGGAAGTGCTCTCCATCGAGACGTCTGCGTACGGCGACATTGTCGACGCACCAATCGAAGAGCTGCGTGCGCTGCGGACAACGTGCGAGACACGTGGAATCGCGTTCCACTTTCCGCGCATGGTCGAGCTCGAGAGCGACCCTCGCGCTGATCTTGAGAGATGGGGCGTTCCGCTGATTTGATGACCAAGTCATGGAGGGCCGAGGAGCCCCGTCGCGATGTCTCGTTTCACAAAGTCTGGATCTCTCATCCATGTAGTGTTGGTCCGCCGTGCGCACCCGCCGAACCAGTAGATATGTAGGAGAAAATCCTCCTTGCTTAGATGTGGGGCACCTCTCGTAATATGTGTCGAAAGCGCTCCGAGGCGCCTCATGCTTCACGTGCCTCGTCACCGAACAATCGTGAGCCGATTCGAAGATACTGTCTGGTCGGCACGTTCGTTGTCAGTACTGTCCACATCTTGGCTGACCGCACTACTCACTATACCGCCCCGACGCATGACCGTGCAGATTCGGGATTTCGTCACACGACTCGTTTTTCCCACGCACTCGTCCGCGTTTTGCGGAAACAAGACCGAATTCGCCGCCTCGGGACGATCCGAATGGATCTCGCCTCTTGCACTCCTCCTTTGTTCTTCTCCGCGATGGTTCACTTTCCAGCCGAGGTCGTATACTACATCGCAGAGGAACTCGCTGCGCCCTCTACGCAGCAGCGTTCAGATGGTCGTCGCCGGCGCTTCCCTTTGTCCCATCCCGCGTTGCTCCCATCCGCCCTCGCCGCAGACTTGGACGCAGCCAAGAACCTCCGGTCTTGTGCACTCGTCTCGAAACTGTGGGCTGGTCCTGCCAGAATGGTCAACATACGCCATCTGGACATCTGGCGCGCGACGCAGGATGCGATCGCCACAGCATTGTCACCGTCGGACAACAACCGCAGTGATAACGTCGACCTTTACGTGCTGGTTCGCCATTTCCAGGCCGGGCGCGAGAATTGTCCAGGTTGCAGGGCGCGCAATACCGTCGAGCGCGCCAGACTTGACGGTGCCAGTGCGCCGCAGCCTTGCGCAAATGGCGTGTCTAAGCAGACACTCCTTTGGACGCTATCGCGCTGTCGCCACGTTCGACGGGTGACAGTGCACGAATGGGACGCGCTGGATGCGTCCGTCGACTTCTCCACGTACGGGCCCTTTATTTCGATCACGACGTTCCGTCTGGGTATGAGCCCGGACGCGTCGCGGCGTCTTGCGCTGCGTCCGTTCTTGCAGTTGTTGCGACTTCTGCCCTCGCTGAAGCGTCTCTCCGTCGGCGACCTCTCTGAGACGGATGCCTCGATTTCTGACATCCCTACTCCAAACTTCCAGCTCGAGTCCCTGGGGGTCCACTCGACAGGCGATCACGGGGCCAGTTTCGTCCATTACGATTGGCTCCTTGCGAACTCGTCGCAGACGCTGCACACCTTTTGGGTCTACGGTATTTCCGACATTCCATCCGGCGCGGCATGCATGTCAGCCATCCGCCTATCGAGCGCGACGTTGCGCGCCGTGTGCTTCTCAGCACTTGGAATGGCATTCATCCGCATCCTCCCTACCGTGCTAGCCCCGTGTGCGCAGTTGGAGGAGCTATGCCTTTCTGACCCAATCATATTGCCGCATGTTGCCAGCCTCCTCGGCCCGCATGCGAGACTGCGTAAGATTACAATCTCCTCGCTGTCCATCGCGGGCTTGCGCGGCCGAGGTGTTTTCTTCTTTTTCACTCCGGGGAGCCTGCGAAAGCTGGCCGAGATCCTTGCGCAGCCGCACAACGCTTTTCCCAACCTGGAGATCCTGTCTATCGAAGCGCCGACGCCTCATCGGGACATGGTATTGAACTCGAGCATGACCGAGATACGCGCTGTGAGGGCAGCGCGCGAGACGCGTGCCATCGCGTTCGACTTTTCAACGTATGCCTGAACTCGAGGTCGCGTAGAACCTAAGACCTGGGCAGGAAACGAATGACTCGAACTATCCGGGAGGGCACTAGTCCTCGGAGCATAGATGATGTGGAGTGCACTCACTGGACTCGCGAGACAGATGAATCTCCGTGGTCTGCTTCTGACAAACTCAGTTCGTTGTTACGTACATACATTCCCACAACATCTCATTCTCTTTATGAACAATATCACAACCTTATCAATACGCATGGCTAATCATCCTTGTAAATGTGATACGCCGGCACTTTCGGGACATCATGTAACGCTGGCTAATGAATCAACACTAGACTGCTCGTATGACGGATCGACGTTGAGCACCACGGCGGTCGAAGCGTCGACGTCGATTCGATTATGCAGAGTATGTATATGAGTATTTACAAGTCAGAGCGCTTCTCGATGCTCTTCCACACAACCTCACGCGCTGTCTCGTCGAAATACTTACTGGGCGCAACTGGCTGATTATGATGATCCTTTACGAAGGCGCCCTTCTTCGTCGCCGGGTCCACAAGGACCATCATCATCCGCTCACCGCTCTCGTCGGCGGTCATCGCAAAAGCCCACTCCAAGAACTTCCACAACGGCCTTAGGTACCACGGCAACCCGCGCGCGAGGCCCGTCTTGACGAAGCCCGGTCCGACATGCGTGACTGCGAGATCGGGGAACCGCTGCGCTAAGGAGGCGACGTATATGTCGGTGTACGTGATCATCGCCGCGCGCAGAGCGATAGCGCCCATCTTGTCCAGAGCAACGTCGTCGAGGTTGATCGCCCCGCCCGTCCCAGGCGCCGCGACGGAGATGATGCGTGCGTCCTCTCCCGCCGCAGCTGCAGCCTGAAGAAGGGGTGCGAGGTCGAGCGCGGCGCGAGCTCGGCCGTACACCATGAGCGAGATCGTAGGATGGAATCCCTCGCTCGTCCGCGCGGTGCTGTCCAGTTTCAACTCTCCCTGGCTGAGGACAAGGTAGTTGATCTTCTTGAGTCCCAGTGTGCCGAAGAGCTCTTGGCGAATGAACGTGCGCAAGTCGTGTACGAGCAGTGCGTCGACACGGACGAAGTCGTATTGCGAATTCGAGTTGGAAGGAAGGGAGGCGATGAGAGCGTCCGCAGCAGGCTTCGAGCGCCCTACGACGACGATGTGCGCGCCTGTGTGCGGCGGGATATGCGTTGCGAACGCGCGTACGAGACCTGCGCCGATGCCGGAGGTGCCGCCAAAGACGACGAGAACCGGGCGGAAGGAGGGCGCATACTGCGCGTTCGACGCTTGGACGGCTGTGAGGGCGACAGGCATGGTGAGGGTGAAGATCTGAGAGGTGGTGCGTCAGCTGCGGGTGCATGTTTATATAATGTCCCAAAGCTGAACGGCGCCCGGAGTGCGTAAGCGGTCCCAAGTATTCAGTCTGCGCGTAATCAAACCTTCGTCACGGATTAGTCATCTGTCGGGAGTGGCCCTAAAGTCGAGGGCCATAGGGGCCCAGGGGGTTGCACAGTACTGTGCAGGAGCAAGACATGTTGCGAAATCGCGACGTGTGAGATCGGTCCTTGCGATCCAAATTCGGAACGAAATTCCTTTTAGTGGAGCGGAACGAAATTCGGAACGGACCTATCCGTACTCTCCTCGTGAATAAACTTTGTCCGCAGCAGCGGATGATACTATCATAAGGGTCGTGACAGCGGGAAGAGTAAATTGCATCGCTCGGGTGACAGTGTCAAAGTAGCCTGTATAACCATGAAAAGAAGAGACGAAAAATCCGTGCGGACTCTAATCGTTGGTACCTAGGAGCAGAACACGAACGTTGAAGTTTCGTAGTACGTACGTGCTGATGGAAGTGATGAGTTGTGCCTAATCACATTGACATTATAGTTAAGGCATTCGGCATGCAAGAAGCGACGCGCCAATGAAAGCAGTGCCGCCGCTCCACCGCGTCTCGCAATTCAAAAACAGTTCTGACTCCCGAGCGCACCTGCCAGCTCAGGCTTGTCCTTTGACCACCATCACCTCGCGCGCGGTGCGTTTTCGGTCCTCGGAAAGATGAAAGGGCACCTGCGCCCGAGACTGCCGGGATGACGGGCGTAAGACCTACCTACTTGGAGGAGAACGCGTGCCCAAGTCCCCAAGATTAGTTGTTTTAAAGACTATCATGCGTCCGTGAAGTCTGCAGCGGATAATACCTCTCATTGATACGCTGGACACGGTGTACCATGAGCGCCGGACAGAGGAGCTACCAGACTTGCTCGCAGTGCTCCCGAGGCTCCCTAATCCAGGAGCGCACTCATACGGATCTTTCTCCCTAATAACCAGACTCGGATTGGGGTGGTGAAGCTTCGTGCTTTGAGGGATGGGTGCTAATATATCTGATATCTCTTGTGCAGACTGTGATGTACCATAAAACTACCAGTACTACGGGGAACAAAATAGTCGGACATCAGACACAAAAGCGACAGCGGTGTCCGTCCGAGCCAAGAACAAAGAACCCCTACAAGTGGAACCCGGGTGAAAAATATAAGATGTGTGGAGTTGTGTGCGAGGGAGACAAGGCGGAAAGAGGAAAGAGGGAGTGGGGAAGGGAATAGAGGATAAAGATCGACGCACAAACGCAAGACGCAACACATAAATCACCTCCACAACCCGCCAAATAAACGTCGACCCCTCCAACGCCTGCTCCCTACAGCAGCGCCGCCACTAACGCAACCAAAAGCGGCACCGACACCCCCGCGCCCACCCTCGCCGCGCCGCTCGTAATGACCGCCGGAAGCGCATAATCCGCCCCACACCTCCCATCCGTGCGATTCTGCGCGTCCGGATAGGTCTTACTAATCGGCAAACTCCCATTGCCCGCCCAACTCTGCATAACGCCCATCACCGCCTGTCCGCACCTACTACAGCTCGGTTCACCCCCCGAATCCGCCGAAGTCGGTAATCCCACACCCAATGGCAGGTTGTACATATACACGTCGTTCGGACTACTTGATGCAAGGGCTTCGAGGTAGCAGTACGATCCTGAACGCGGGTTGACTATGCACCCTGCTTCGCGGTAGAGGGCGTAGTTGGAGAACCCGACGAGCGCGGCGAGGGCTAGGGCGTTGCCGGCGCGCAGGTCGGCGGTGCAGGCGGAGGATTTGAGTTGGGTGGCGAGGGAGGTCATGGTGGATGTGCAGGTGTCGAGGGAGAGTTTGGTGTTGCAGGTGCCCCACATGATCGAGTTCATGAGCGTTAGATTGGATTGTGCCTGCGAGGGTGTATCAGCAGGGCGAGGACAGGGACGTGTGGAAGGGAATTCAGGGTATACGCAGGTGGGCAGCGAGCGCGGGACCGCGGTGGTGAATGATGCATTCACACCCAAAACGGGAGCAGCCAGACACTCACCTGGAAGAACGCGCGGGAATTGGCAAACAGCAAGCCGAAAGACCTGCACGGCCTAAACGCCTTGCTCTGCGTAAAGGTGATGAAAAAGTCGCGACAGGTCGTAGTAGTAAAGTTGGCGCTCAAGCTGGCGTCGAAGGGTTGCGGGAAGGGCGTGGGTACGATGACGGGGTCGTCCGCTCCGGGCGCTTGTGGTACGCCTGTTGCTACGGGCGTGGTGGACTCTGTCGCCGTGCTCGTACTGGAACTGGACAACGAGGAGGAACTGGAGTCTGGATCGTCATCGGCGCGCTTGAAGAGTGATATCGGTGCGTGATGGCGAGGTCGGGATTGCTGCCAGCGACGGGACAGGAGGGTAAGGGCGACGAGGACGAGCGGGACGAGCAGAGCGTATAGCCGCAATCTCCGTCCCGCCGCCTTTTTCGCTGTTGTGAGCGGTATCGGTGGACGGGCGAGGTGTATCGGGGGACGGTCGTTCAGGAAGCGGGCGTGACGGGCGGGCGTAGACGGAGAAGAGGAGGCGGAGGACGGTGATGAGGGGAAGAAGGAGGAGCGTGTGGGCGAGGGGGAGCGCATGGGCGACGATGCGGGCGGCGGGAGGAGAAAGTCCGGGCCGTGTGTGATGAGCGGGTGGGCGTCGAGTGGACGGGGCAGCGGCGACGGCGGCGGGGTGAACATTTCCTTTCTTTCCGTTTAATGAGCGTGCCTGGAGAAATGAGCGTGAGTCGGCTGGAAGGGAGAGCCAGGGACGAGAGAAAACTCCGCGTGCTGCAAGATCACCGACGCACCGTAAACAAGTCCCGGCGACGCTGTGCTCTGATCGTCTGTCAGCGCCTGTCACTCGCCCTGGATCCCACTCGCCGTCGTCTAAGTTGAGAGCGTCCTCCACTGCACACGACTCTTCTCTTCTCGTCGCCACCGTGCCTGGCCCCGACTTCCCTTGTGCCTTTTAGTCCCATCACGAAACCTCGCACCGTTCCCGTTCCCGCTCCCCGTCAACCGTCAACGTCGTCTGCCAACCTTCCACTCACAGCAACCATTCACGTCCTGCCCGGGATCGCCACGCCCTGCACGCTCCGCTCGACCAATTCGTCGTCGTCGTCGCTCTCGTTGGTCGTATCCGCGAAGGTTGTGCCAGCGTCTGCGGCTTTGGGTTAGCAATGGCATAGACAATTGCAACGAGTGACTGCAACCGCGCGCAATCAACGTCATCTGCTCGCGAACTGCACCGGCAACTCGAACAAGAACGCACGCACAGGATAGGGGCTCCTCGGAGCGCTGTTTTCGACACTCTAAACGCGCAAACAGCTAATCTTGGGGACTTGGGCACGCGCGCTCTGTCCCAAGCAAGTTATAAGGAGGTCTTACGCCCGTCATACCGGCTGTGCCGGCAGTCTCGGTGCCCTTTCCATCCTTCCGAGGACCAAAAACGCACAGCGCGCGAGGTGATGGTGGTCAAAGGACAAGCTTGAGCTGGCAGCTGCGCTCGGCACGACGGCCAACCTGGAGAACTGTGTTTGCGAGACGCGGTGGAGCGGCGGCACTGCTTTTATTGGCGCGTCGCTTCTTGCATGCCGAAGCAGCTCGCTTCGGCTTCCCGTGCTCTCAGATCTCAGGGCTGAGTACAATAGGACAATGCTCTCGCTCGTGGTTCAACAAGCTGCGAAGCGCCCACTTCCCGTCTGGATGCGAATATCCAGAACTTAGAAGACGACGACTCGATTCCGGGACAATGTATCAGCGTAAGTGTCAGAGGAAGGTGATGAGAAAGAGAGAGGGAGAAAAGAATGCCGACTGATCTCGCGCAGGTAGGTAGATGCACAGGAAGGATGCTCGTTTTATGTCGGCACAGAAATTCAGTCGCAGGAGGACCTTTGATGTCGCAGCCGTTCTTATTCATACGTACGCACCACGCGTTTCAATATTGTACAGCGCACGGCATGGAATGGATTACGTTAACCACGGCTCGTGCCAGCAGACGGCGAAGAGAGACGGGCAAGGGAAGACGCACGGTCCCTCTCATACGTCTACGTCGGCCTCGTCAGCAGCGTTCAGTGGGATACAGAGTACGAACGTGGATATTCTGCCGGCTAAACTCCTCGTCAAGACTTTGTAACAGCGGGTTTAGATCTGACAGCCTGTCAGCGGCTGAGCGGTAAAAAAATCTTTCCGCTGACGTCTCTACTACTGTAAACCAAAAAATTATTACCGTCGCCCGACCCCCGTTACACCCAAATTACATTACCGCCGGGTCAAGGTGACCGTTACTTTCGTTACCGCGGCAGCACAAAATCTGGTTCCGAGATGGGTTTCCGGCCGTTCGAGATCACTCTCAAGCTTCCAATCATGCTAGAAACTCTCTATTACGCCCTCCAGCCATTACACGGTGCCCATTGCCGCGCAGCGCGCGAAAATTTCGTTATATGTAGCCTGAGCCACCGTTTCGCACCGTTACGCTCACTACCGCCGGACCTCAGTTACGCGTGACAAATTGCATTTATTACCGCGACGGGAGGGCCCCGTTACGCGTTACGCGGTAATAAATTTTTGGTTTATAGTAGTAGATCTGGAGAGGATCATTTGATACCATGAGTAGAAAACCTTCCCATTTTTGCTCTTTAGGAAACGCCGCACTGCGAAATGGGTTATTTGTGTGTGAAAATCTGTGGAAGGCTACTACAGTACAGCCCTTTGCAAAACAAACTGGAATCACAGTAAATCCGAAGAGTCGGATGCAATAAACGGAGACAACGGAACAAATCAGGGGCTGCGAGTATATCACAAGAGCTCAGCCGTGCGTGGAAAGTTGGAAGCGATGTCTCAGTACTAGGAGGTTGTGACCAGGATGCTTCGCCTCGGTCCGCCGGGCACGTTGGCGGGATACAAACGGCTGAAACGGGGAGTCATCCGGAACCTTAGTTGGACTGCATGCAGTCGTGGTTGCGCGGAGTCTATGCACATAAGGGAAAGGATGTCAGTATTCATATACACTGGGATGAAGTGGCGACGGATGAGGAGGAGGAGAGGGCGGGAGGACAAGTACTCTCGGATTGGATGTACTAACCTGTCACGGTTGGCATCTTGTTGAGACTCCTTCTCCGTCCATTGAAGTCTGACGGATCCGGAGCTTCGCGCCTGCTTTTGTGCGTTTCGGAGCGCTCGCACGAGCTCCCGTTGAGTGAGCATTAAACTCCCGGCTCTATCCTTGAACTCGAGTGGGAATCCCCATGCTTTCCACTCCATTGTAAACATGAGTTCAAGGACGTCGTGAGGCACCCGTAGAAGAAAAGGCTGTGTCGCACGTAAGTTGGAAATTCGCCATGTTCAGCAAAAGAACAAAAAAACCCCTACATACCCCGGTGCCTACAGGATTTGTGAGGTGCGTGTTGAGCTCTAATGCGCGCGAGATGTGAACTGTAGATGGCCGCTTGGCGGGGTCGATGCTCCAGCAACGTCTGCAGATGGACCAAAGGAAGTCGTTGAGCGCCGGCACGTTGAGCGGGCGCTCTGGAATCTGCTGCTTGGCGAGATGAAGCATTACGCGGCGGTCATTTAGGCCATCCCACGGGGGTGCCAGCGTACATGCCTGCAGTGGCATTAGTGAATAATTATTACGAGTAGTATATGTACGAATCGCTCAGCTGACCTCCAGAATAAGCATGCCCAAGGCATAGACATCCGTAGCTTGTGTCTTTGACCGATATCCAAGTCGAAGGTCGTCCAACCAGAAAAGTTCAGGAGCGCAAAAGCGGAGCGTCGACATTCTTCTGATACTGGCCGACGTGGGCCTCTCTTCCTCCTCCTTCTCTATTGCCGTCGCGAGACCGAAATCCGCGAGCAGAGCATCTCCCTTGTCCGAGACCAGAACATTTTGCTGAATAAGGATCTCGTAAGCACATGAACTTGATGGGCTACATGCATACGCATTTGAGATCCCCATGGACAAATCCAGCAGTGTGGTGAAGGTAATCCAAGGCGGCCGCGACTTGCCCGATCTACAGTAGAGATAAGTTTGTTGATAGACAGCATTGAGCACGCATACCAAGCGAGGGCAGTCTATCCGCCCCTTAAAGCCAAGCTTGGCCCGGCACGTTAAGTATTGGAGTAGATTGCCGTTTTTCATGTACGGCAGGACAATGATTGTCTGTAGGTTGTGTGTGGCGGTTCCAAGGAAAGGGATGATATACTGATGATCCATGCTACGCGACGCACGAAGCTCCCTGCGAAGCAACTGGGCAGGTTAAGCTTGCGCATGCGAGGGATGGCAGTGCCTGCTCGGAATTACGCACCTCCCGCTTTGTCGCCGACAGCCCGCAAGGGAAGACCTTCAAAGCAACTCGCACACTAGTACTGTCCCTTGTAGACTCAGACATCGCGTGACTCATAGTTGCGACGAAGATGTTCCCGCTGGCGCCGGCATCGAAATGACGCGGCTCACCGAGCTCGATTTGTGCGAAATCCCATTGGCGATCAAAGGCTGTCAAGTATAAGCGAGTTCCTTTCTGAAGCAGTCCTATCAGCACAGAGATGGTCTTCAGCACGGTCGGGAAGCTCAGGAGAACTGCGTACCCGCCATATGGCAATGGCAGGAGGTCAAGTGGGTGGTTGTTTGGTAACCACACCGCCCGGTCAAGCACCGCGCAATAACGACGATAACTGCTTACGGAAACCCGGGAGTATTGTCATATGCCTGACAGCGCCTGGATGCCTGAATCACGCAACTGCACACACCATATGCGAGCAGGCGCTCCCCGTACAATACGCTGAAGCTCTCGAGGAGTGAAGAAGACAACCGTGGGGCTGTCATCGCGCATTGTACCCGAGTAGGAAGTCACAGCGATGTTAGGCCTGCGCAGCGGGTCCGAAATTCGAGACGCATAAGGACGAACAAGTACCTCCTCGATGAGTAACTCTTCTAGCGCTCTGCATGCCCCAACAGCAACAGCAAGACGGTCCCTGAACTGTTTGAAGTGCGCAATATCAGGCTGACCAGTCGGACGCCTGTCATGCCATGGTCGAAAACGTCGAAAATGCTGGATCAGACGTCGGACGTTCGGACAGCGCGAAAACGTTCACAGCAACATCTACATGTACATCCCATTCGTACAAGCGTACTCGCTGCTCGTGCTGTATAGCTAGCTCTGCAGTCCGGGCAGAAGTCGCGGCCGGCCTGGAAATGGTGTACGAGTGCATATCGCTCCTTGCGCGATAATGCCGCGACGATCGCGTCTTGCGATGTGTCGTATGTCTAGATGCCGTACATTGACCGTGCTGGCGGGTGCATACCACGTCCTGCAAATGAGCGCATAGGAACTCTAAGTCTGCGACGAGCACAGATGATGGGAGCAGCGCAGGGCGATTGAAAGGAAAGCGCCCACGAACGTCGGGGCGCAGTGACGCAGAAGAAGCGGCGAGCTCTTCTGCGAGACGATAAAGGAGGTCGTACGGAAGACGCGCCGTGGAAGGAAGGCAAGAACCAAAATTCCACTCCGAGTCGGACTGCCCCGAATAGCACTGGTAGTTTTATGGTACATTCACACTCTACACATACCTGTATAATAGATATCAGATGCAGACTCAGCTAGCAATCGTTCTCTCCCCGTCGACGTCAGGCCAGCTCGAACTCGCTACCTTCAAGGCACTCAGAACGCGTCTCTTCCATCTATGCGTGGGGATAGCACTGGAACTTCGGATCACAGTGGTTGGATTTCCTCCAGGCGGCTTACGATCTATTGTACAGGGCGCTTATTTTACATAGTTAACGCTTGGGAATAAACTGAAAGGTGGCACCGATAATATACTCCTCCTCCTCCTCCAGACAAGGTTGAATAGGGGTAGTTTCGTCCAATGTGAAATCTAAATGGCGGCTGCTGCTACTGCTAGAACGTTTCTGTTCCCGCGGGAGTGCCGTTATGCTTATGCGTGTGGGAGTCGAGAGTTCGAAGACAGCATCTTCTCGTAGCATCGATATCGTAACGTCCGAACCCGCTCGTTTACGCTTGAACACACGACTCCGTGTTGGGGTGTCTGGGGGCTGTCTCAGGCTGGTCGCGGGCTTGCGAGGAGGAGTGGTGGGGATGGGTGATGGCGTGAGATCTCGAGTCGAGAGTTCGAAGACGGCATCTTCTCGTAGCATCGATGGAGTCGTGACGTTCGAGTGCGAGTCCAAAGACTCCAAACCTGCCCGCTTCCGCTTGGATGCACGACGCGGAGCGTCTGGCGGCTGTCTGGAGCCTGATGCCGCGGAACTGCGAGGAGGAGTGGTGGGGATATCGTCTGGGGAAATAATTGATCGTGATGTCCTGGCGTGTTCTGCATTGCGGATGGACCGTGCAAGTTGGTGTCGTAATGCCATCCCAGTGGGCTCGACCGCCCCGCCGGACAATACAGCCTCAAACTCGGTCGGAAACCCCCAGTCTCTCCAGTCCAAGGTGAACATCGGCTCGAGAATGTCGTGGGGTATGTTCTTGAGTCCGTCCTAAGCAACGGGATGAGCGCTGAGCAATGTATCGAACTGCGGCGATCCACATACTCCTTTGGACCCTGCAAGGCGGGCGTTGAGCGCTAATGCGCGCGAGACGAGTCTTGCAGACGGTCTCTCCGCGGGATCGATCCTCCAGCAACGGCTGCAGACGAACCAGAGGAAGTCGTTGAGAGCTGGTACATGAAGCGGGCGTGGTGGTATTTGTTGCTTCGCGAGTTGGAGCACTACGCGGATATCGTTCGAGCCATACCACGGCAGTGCTTGCGTGAACGCCTTGTAAATGTGAGATGTCAGTTTAATATGTCGCCCATGATTCACTGGAAGCGCGAACCTGTAATACCAGCATGCCAAAGGCATACACGTCCGTAGCCTGCGTCTTAGACCTATGCCGAAGCCGATGCTCTTCTGGCAAGAATAGCTCTGGAGCACAGAAGCGGAGCGTTGCCATCGTTTTGATGCTTGTCGATGTCGTAGCCTGGTCTGCTTCCCTCGCGATCGTTGTGGCGAGGCCGAAATCCGCGAGCAACGCTTCACCCTCATCGGAGACTAGGACGTTTTGCTGCAAGTTCGGAGTGAACACGGAAGAACAGATTGTAGGAGCGGTGTTGCATACACATTTCAGATCGCCATGAACAAATCTCGCAGTGTCGTGCAGGTAGTGCAAGGCTTCCGCGACTTGCCCGATCTTCAGACAGTAAGTCAGAAGTAAGAATGAGGAGTTATGCAGGTAACCGTGCGTACTAAGCGGCCACAGTCTCCCAGCCACTCAGACCCAAGCTTGGACTGCCGTTCCAGATATTGGAGTAGATTGCCGTTTTGCATGTAGGGGAGGACGATGACTGTCTGTTGGTCGTGCACGGCTGTACCAAGAAACGGAAGGATATACCGGTGCGTAAAGCTACGCGACGCGCGAAGCTCCCTGCGGAGGAGCTGTGCGGGTAAGCCAGAGCTGTGCATGTCCCGGAAACAACGGCGTACCTCCCGCCTGATATCGGACAACTCAGTAGGGAATACCTTTAAAGCAACGCGCATTCGGTCTCTGTCCTGGCCCATCGTTGCGAGAAATATTTTCCCGCTGGCGCCGGAATCGAAATGATTTGATGCCTCGACCTCGATTCGAGCGCATTCCCATCGGGGATCAAGGGCATCCAGGCGCAGAGGTGTACCCTTCTGTAGCGATCCTTGGAGAAACATGGGTCGACCTCAGCGTACACCATGGTGCGCAAGGAAACGACGTACCCATCATACGGTACTTAGTGGGAGGAGGTCAAGATGGGGTTGTTTGGCAGCCAAGCACCGCTCAGCGGTGAGTGCACCCGATAGTACCGCACAACGCCCGCCAACGGGATTGTTAAATGCAGAACAGCGCCCGGGTACCTTGTTATCCCGCGTGTTGCGTCGGAGCACAGCTGGTAGCTCCTCCAGCATTATATTTGGTGCTCGCGGCACTGGGAACGGGAATTGAAACTACACAGACGAGAGACAGACCCAAGACGGACATCGCAAAACGCGAGAACTGGGAGTGACTCATATTCCGTTACTTCAGTCATGAAGCATCGAGCCGCCGCGTGTGGCGGCAGTATCACTCTCGATCTCGGCGAGACGTGGAAAGTTGAAGGCAATATTACGCGCCTCGCACGTTGTCCGCAGCGCACACAGCGCCTCCATCGGGGGGTCGTCGATTCGGCTGGTCCACGCCGTTTCGATCGGCAGCACCTCAAGTCCGGGAAACGCATGTGCGGCTTTGCGAGGATCTCCGCGAGTAGCTGAAGCTCCCGACGAGTGAAGAAGTTAAGCACGGGGTGGTCGCCGAGGAATACGCCCGAAGAGGACGTCACGGTGATGGTAAGCCTACGCAGTTTGGTGTACGGGTCCAACACTCGGGACACGGAAGGAAGAATGAGTATCTCCTCGACGGACAGCTCCTCGAGGCTTTTGCACGCCTCCAGTTCAGAGACAAGACGGTGCTTGATCTCGCCGAAGAGATAAAAGGTGCGCAATGTCGGCGCAACCGCTCGAAGGCCTTTCATGCACGGTATGACAAGGGCTTCGTCGAAAATGCCGTAGACCCAGAAGGTGTGCAGCGAGTTCGATGAATTGGCGAGAAGCCATTCGTAATTCGCAAATTGGACGCCTCGCGCGTCGCTTCTTGCCAAAGACTCGAGCTGGAAGTCCGGCGAGGGGATGTCGTCTAACGAGGCGTCCGTTCCGAAAAGGTCGCCTCGAAAGGACAGGTGTTTAAGCGAGGGCATGAGGCGTAAAAGCTGGCAGAATGAACGTAGCGCAAGACGGCGCGATGCATCCGCGCTCGTAACCAGATAAAATGTCGTGATGCCAATGAAAGGCGCGTAAGTCGAGAAATCTACAGGTCCATCGAGCTCAAGCCATTCGTGCACAGTCAGGCGTCGGACGTTCGGACAGCGCGATAACATCCAGAGCAACGTCTGCAGGGACACCACATTCGTACAAGGCGGTCGATTATTCACAGCGCGTGCTCTAGAGCGAGCCGGGCAGTCTGGGCAGAACTCGCGGCCGGCCTGGAAATGGTGTACGAACGCGTATCGCTCGTTGCGCGATAATGCCGCGACGATCGCGTCCCGCGACGCACGCTATATATCTAGGTGTCCCTGCTGGCGGGCGCAGACCACGACCTGCAAACAAGAGTACAGGAACGGAGATTTTTGGCGGCGTCTGGGTCTGCGACGAGCACAGACGGGAGCAACGCAGGGTGATTGAACGGAAAGCGCGCACGACCCTCGGGGCGCAACGACGTTGAAGGAGCGGCGAGTTCTTCTGCGATGCGATACAGGATGTCGTATGGAAGATGCGCCATGGAAAGAAGGCAAGAGCAGCGTTTGAAAGTCCGGAAACGGATAGTTCCGCTTCTTGACCTCGTACTATCAGGCCAATCTGGTTTCTTCTCCAAAGCCGCATTTCTCTCAGCTAGCTCGACATGTTCCTCTAACTTGCGAAGAGCGTAGTATCAGTTGCGCCCGGCGAACACTCCGTTAACCGGACTCGTGGTGCTTCGATGCTTACAATAACCTACGCTCAAGCAGCCATTTCGCGGGTTTGATCTACGACACTCATGCAGCTGGTCTCGCTGGCGGTGTCTTTCGTCATGTTCGCATTGATGCCCATGCCGAAGGATACCTCAGGGTTTCAATCGTATATCCCACCCTGTCGCAGTAATTTCTTCTCTGAACCCTCGGGACTCGACGTGAAGCTCGGTATGCATGAAAAGTTCTACTCAGGATGTCTTTCAGGGAGCGCTCATCTGACTTCTGCCTCGCATGTCCTCGAATCTGCCTCCAGATTCATCCATGCCTCGTTATCTCTCCGTGGACCGGCGACAAAGTGTGCTGCTATTCTGTACGCTCTTGCGTGTTGGAGTTCTGTCAACCCAAACGCAGATCCACTCCGGGACAGCTCAGGCTGTCTCCTATAGATATCCCATAGAATCCATTCTATCATTCACAGGATGGTTCATACAGGGTATTTCGAGCCTGGTGCCCCTCCACGCGCCTCGGGATAGTGAGCGAGGGGCGCGAGGGGTGCATTTCGGTGTTCCACCGAAGTCCTGCACAGCCAAGGCGCGACTCAGACTGCAGGTCGCCCCTCCGACCTCTTTCCGGTTCTCATGCATTTTCCTGGGGTACTTGCCTGCGCCTCACGCCCCTCGGTCTCTCACCATGCATCCGCGGTGTTTGCTCCGTATTCCGGGCGCGCCTCAGAGGTCCGGGGCGTGCAAGGCGCAATCCAGTGGCTGGGCCACAAGAATATCTGCTTCAAGTCGCGTAGGGGGAGATACGGCGCGCCTTGTGTACGCTCTTTTGACTTTTCCATCTCTCTAAGTCCCCGCTTTACGGTAGATACTCCATTGACTTGACGTCAAGCCATTGGTTGTTGCGCAAGACCAATGAGGCGACATAGACTTGTATTCCATCGCTGCTTACTACGACGGTGACACTCCCAATTGTTCTTATAACAAACGCCAAGGCTCAGTCCCTGGTCTCATGCATGGTGCAGACATATATATTCCACAACGCCATTACTTGAAAGCGCTACCTAGTCACATGAAGTACCACATGAAACGGGATGGCGGAGGCGTTGTGCAGCCGGACGATCAGGAACGTGGGGTGGACAAAGGGAGAGCGGCCGGCGGCGCGCTGTGTAAGCGGAACGTAAGTCCGCGCACGCACGCACCGCAAGCGGGAAAGGAAGAGGGGGTGAAAGAGGACAGGGGGAAACGGGAAGAAGGAGGGAGTAGAAGGAAAGGGGGGAAACAAGGGACGGACAATACGAAGGGGAATGAGGGATGGTAGGGCATGGGCATAGAACATAGACGTGACGCGCGAGATGTTCAGCAGTTGCCGTTGCCGAACGGGTTCATGAACCCGCCCTGCCCATCAGCGATCCACTCGCTGATCGGCGGGAGCTGCTGCTGCTGCTGCTGCTGCTGCTGCTGCTGCCAGTTCATGTTCGCCAAAGCGCGGCCGTCATCTGCTGCTGCTGTGCAAACTGTTGGCGCTGGGCGGCAACCAGCTGCTGCTGGAGGAGTTCGAGTGTGAGCAACGACGTTCCACTGCCCCCGGCATGAACGTCCGACGCCGTGCTGGATGACTCGCTCTCGATCTCGTCGACGTTCTTCGCGTGGGGTATGAGTGCCATGACAACGACAGATGCCTGATGGCTCACCATCTCCTCGACATGCTCGTAGCCGGGGCGGGGTCCGCGACGACGCTTGACGGGCGGTGCAGTCGTCTGCCAGTACTCCGGGTTACCACCACCGACGAGAAGAGCCTTGTACTCCTCCTCGCTGCGGCGCGGGCGCTTCGCGCCAGTCGTCGTTGAGGCTGCGGCGTCGAGCGGGACGTTCTCGTTGCCAGTAGGTCCCGTGAATCTCTTGCGCGAGACGCGACCCTTCAGCTTCATGTCCTCCTCCTGGCTCGGCATGACGTCGCGGATCGCGATGAGGACCTTGCCGTCGGTGTCGCGGTACACAGGTAGGGCGCACCAGCGCTTCCAGTCGCTGCGGCGCCAAGAGAGTTCCTCTAGGGTGCCGTATTAGGGATGTATTCTGCGCGCGCGACGACCACATACCATCGGTGTACTTCTTCACCTCGATGTGCGGGTAGTTTGGCTCCTTGCGCATCGTCTTGTACGCCGCTGACATGAGCATGTTGTGCTCGGGCTCGTTGTACTTGTTGTCGCCGATGACGTCGGGCGGGGAGACGCCGGCAGGCCACTTGTCGAACCACATGCCGCGCCTGACGCACATGGAGGCATTGCCCTTCCAGTCGAGCTTGTCGGTTGGGATGGGAAGAGCCTGGTCTGCGTAGGATGCGTCAGATCGAGCAGCACGAGCCAAGTACTTGACGCACTGTAGATGGCAAGGAGGACGAGACGAAGATAGTAGCGCCGGTCCTTCTCCGGCTTGTTGGCGATGGTTGTCAGCGCCTCATCGCTGTAGTTGCCGACCAGCCGATTGGCTATGCGCTTTGCCCTTAGACAGGTGTCACTGCACGCTCCTGCCCGATTCAGAGTCTGAAACGCACCCAAAGATCGCCGAGATGTCGCCACAAAGGCCGTCCGCATTCACACCGAGCTCCTTCAGGGCGTCGGTCATGCCCTCGTGGCTGGAGAACGATCCGCCGGACGAGATCATCTTCGCGTCGCTGAGGTTGAGCGGCGCGATGACGCCCCACACGACGCAGTTGTTCTTGCGCGCGACAGTCTGAGCCTGGTTGGAATGTATCAGTAATAGGCAACGCCCAGACGTGCATGACTGACCGTGCGTATCATAGCGCGCTTCCCGTCCACTACGTTTTTAAACCCCACGCCCTGTTGCTCTGCCTCATGCGCACACTCCTTCTCGTACGAGTGCAGCCAGTTGAGGAGCTCCACGCGCAGCTCGTGCTTCTCCTTCGGCGTCATACAGTCGACCTTCTCGTGGTACGCATCAACGTAGCGGCGGTGGTAGTCGCGCTTGGATTCTGTGGCTCGTGTTAGCGTGATAGACAAGATAGACAGGCACGGGAGCAGAGAAACGGCCTTTACCTCCTGCCTCCTTCTCGTTCAACAGGCTCCACTGCTTGACCCACATGTTGTAGATGTTCGGGTTGCGCGTCAGCTTGAACCACTCGCCGAACATCCCCCAGATAATCGTCTCGGCCTTGCGCGCTGCCTTCGCGAAGAACTGAACGAACTCGGCGGCTCTGCCGAGGAAGCGCTGCCAGATGCTCTTCAACGCGTTGGACAGCGGACCAGGCGCTGACTCTTCGCCCTCCTTGTCATCGTCCTCTTCGCCCGCTTCAAGTGCCGCAGCGAGGAGGTCGTCGTCGAGGAACGTGAGGTCAAAGTCGAGTTCCTTCCACTTGTCCTACACCCGTTGTCAGTACAGGGCTGACGACATCCACAAGGAAGCACTCACGTTCACGGTCTGGTCCTCGAGAGTCGCCTTGGGAGGAGCTGCGTCGGTCTTCTTGTCGTCGTCGCCGCCATCCGTGTTGGCGGTCTTATCAGTATCGTCGCCGCTCTCGTCGCTGCCCTTGTCGCCGCTCTCATTGCCGCCGTTGTCGCCGCTCTCGTCGTCGCTCTTGTTGTCGTGTTTGCGCTTGGGATCGCCGCCGGGCTCGCCGTCGGAATCGAGTGCAGCCTCGGCAACATGGTCGCCGTCAGAGTCGGCGTCGAGCACGGGCACCGTCTTGGCAGGCGCCTTCGTCTTCCCGCCCTAGACAACATCTGCGGTGAGCCAGAGCTCGTCCACCTCGCGCTTGGTACCTGACGTACCTTTCCAGCCAGTTTCTGCTTGCCCTGCACGTTGCTCTGCGCATCTTTCTGTTGCATAGTGTCAGTGGGGAACGCGTGCTCGCTATTTCAGTCCAACGCTTACCTTGGAGCCTTGCGACGCAGCCTTCGCGTCCTTCTTCGCCTTCGCCTTCGTCTTGCCTTTCGTGTTGGCGTTGGCGGTGGCGTTGGCTGGCTTTGGCGTCGCCGTCGTGTTGGGTTGCTTCTTGTTCTTCTGCGTGGGCTTAGGTGATTGTCGACGACGCAACGTAGTACACTCACTGCCTTGCTGTCGTCGAGCGCGGTCTGTTCCTGTGCGGCTTGGCGACGCGTCCTGAGACCTTCGACCGCCGGGTCAGGCCAACTCTTGAGGTGTTCGCCCGTCATTCGTTCTTGTCGAGTGGGAGGTGAGGCGCGAATTCTGGGGGAAAAGTTGAACGAGAGACTTGGTCGTCAAGTTTCTGCTGCACCTTATGCGCCTCCCGCCCCTCCTGGTGATGGATCTACAGCAACATCAGACGATGCTCCAATGATTCAGTCATCGTAATACGCGCACCCACGTACTCTCCCATATTTCCTATGTCACCCAGGCGGCGCTTTTCGTACTAGAGTCTGTGTCAGTGAAGACGGTCAAGAGCAGTAACGGCGCACCAGCTTGCGTCGTTCATGTCGACGAGCACACAACTATGCCTTATCGCGAGCGTCTGCATATCAAGCCGCCATCACCCCTTCCTCCCCTCGGGTGGCGGCTGGAACGTCTGGGCCCAACAAATGCGTCAGCGGCCGTCCTTCGCGCGCCCCTCGCGCCCCTCGTGCACATGGACAACACGATCACGCGCATACCGCGGTGACCGCGGCCTTATCAGCTCTGCCGTGATCACCCCTTGCGCCCCGTACGCACGCGGCCATGCTGCGGGTGTGCACGGTCTTACGCAACGTGATGATGTGGTGCGATGCGAAATCGGGCATTGCCGTCTCTCTCCTCGCTCTCGCGCTCACCGTCCCAAGTCCTGCAATGGTCCCCCGCCCCGCATGGTTGTAAGTTCATCCCACTGCTTCCATGCGTGACTTCGTTGCTAAGCATCGCGCAGCCCTCCGTCCCCGCCGTCGCCGGCGCCGTCCCCGCTGTTCGTATTTTTTCTCCTCTTCGTATCGGCTTGCGCTCACTGTCCATGTGCCAGCCACCGGTCCGCCGAGTCCCAACAGCGGCGCGAGGAGCTCGGCGTCTTGTGCGTTTCCTTATTCTTCTTTGCGCGCCATCGTTAACCTCATCGTCAGCGAAATTGCGCGTATCAACTCGATTCGCGACCAGGTTCGTAGGGCGCGCAAGGACCGTCCGAGGCTCGGGCAGTACTGGCCGCGCCTCGTCCATATCGACGGCTCATGGCGCCAACACGACATGGTCACCGCCGACTGGGAGCGGACGAAGGAGCTGAGGATGATGGCGCCCACAAAGCTCTCGTGGACGGAACAGGCGAGCGCGGCGCACGAGGTCTCGTGCGCCGATTGTTTGCAGGAGCGTATGGAGAGGGAGACTGAAGCTCGCCGCAAGGAGCTCGAAGCAGAGCGCGAGCAGGCGGTTGCGGAGGGCAGAGCGTGGTCACCGCCGCCGTTCCCCGCGTGGGTGCAGCAAGAGCTTGCCGTCCTCCCGCCAGAGCAGGCCCAGTTCCTGCTCGCGCCTGGGCCCCCGCCGTGGGTGATCGTCAGGGACGTCCTGCCCGCACCTGCACCTGCACCTGCAGGTGTTGGTGCGGCAACTCTTCCTCCTCCTCCTGCCGCACCTGCACCTGCACCCGCCGCACCTGCACCCGCCGCACCTGCACCCGCCGCACCTGCACCCGCCGCACCTGCACCCGCCGCTCCCGCACCCGCCGCTCCCGAACCCCGCCTCTCCGCGTCTGGGTGGCCCATCGAGGACTTGGTCGGCGGCCCTTGGTCCCATGGCCAGTGGACGGATCCCTTGGATGAGCCTGGTGCTCTTGATTCCGCATGGGGGCGCCCTCGCGCGCCAACGCCGTTCCCGGAGGAGCCCATCGTCGACTCGCGAGTGCCGCTCGGGTTTGGTCGCAGCGCTCAGCCCCCTCCCCCTCCTCCACTCATCTCGTGGAGAACACCACCGCCATCGCCTCGTCCGGTTTATCCTCCTCTCCCCGGCGAGATCACCCCCGACATGCCGGAGTACGTCGCGCCCGACATCTCGTACGAGGGTGGCCGTCGTCCTATGACTCCGGTCGACGCGCCAGGCCCACTCGTCTCGTTCCTGCTCGAGGATGGAACGACTTCAGCGCCGCGCCCGCTACTGTGGCACCCTCGCGTGTACCGTCGCGAGCGATGGCACGAGGTCTGCGACCGCGCAAAGGGCGACTATCGCGTCATGCAGAGTCGCTGCAAGAAGGCGGGGTGCCTGCCGCACTGGCCGTGCAGGAAGTGCAAGCGTCATCCCGCGTCGCAGTTCTTCCTCCTGGGCGAGACGTGGCAGCCGTCGAACGAGCCGGGCGACAACCCCGACGACTTCGAGGGACACAATTTCGAGTGCGCCACCGAGTGCGGCAGCGTGCTCGACCCGCTCTCAGACCGCGGTGCGTTTATCTTCTATTAAACATTCCTGTTTACTTACTTCTCGTACAGAGTTTAGTTCTGGCTCTGACATGGAGGAGGACTAGAGAGATTGTGATGTGCCGTCCTGCTTGTCGTGTCATGTAGAACCCCGTTCCTGTTCTGCATGTAGTCGTCGCGCGCGCGCTCCTCCCCCACCCCCCCAAAAAAAACCGTCGTTGCACTCGCATGAGCATATACGCATGGAGATAGGAACGCAGAGTGATACGCAAGGTTTATAAGAGAGACTGCCAGTACATGCTCTTCTGCTCGTACGCAGTCTTCAAACGTTCAGTGCTCTCGCGGTATAACAGGACAATGCTATCCAGGTTGCACTCGATGCCTAGCGCATTACGGTAGATCTGTAGGAAGTGATTGGTGTACGTCCCGGGGTGCAGGTCCAGTAGCATGTTGTCGGCAGCGCGCGCGACCCCGCAAAGCGAGCTCAGTAATTCCTTCTTCCTCGCAATGCGAGCCAGAAGCCGCTGCGCCGTGCTATCCTCCTGGTTTCTGCAGGAAATGAGCTCGCAAATGAGCGCGTTGTACTCGTCCTCGTCAGCGGGAGAGCGCGATCTGCGCCACGTCGCGAGATCGTCGTTCAGAGCATCTATGAGCTTAGCCCATGCTGTCCGACTGTGCGGTGTAAGGGACGCGCCCAAGAGCTAAAATATGTCTCAGTTGTAGAGTACTACTTCTGAATAGCAGAGGGCATATACGTACCCTTTCCGTCGCAACGAGGACAGGGGCGGCACATGCTTCCTTGACCTGCGAGCGGGCGCTCTTCGCTCGCTTGCTGTTCCATCTCTTGCGAGACAGCTCGCGCTCGCGATCTACGTTTCTAGGAGTGGAGAAGTGAGGGATAGAGGTATGGGCGAGCACTATTTGAGCGCACCGAGCGTAGTATGCGCGTTTCGTGACACGGCGGGCTTCAGCGCGCTCTTCGTCTGATTTATATTTTGGATGACGACCCATGGTTGTGAAAGAGTACGCCAGAAGTGGTGGCTGGTGGATCTACAGTCTTTGCAGTCTAACGTTTGAAAAAGGAAGGGAAAGAGGAGTTGGTCGCAGACTGAAAGCTGAGTGCATGTCCGAGCTAAGTCAGACAAAGCGAACATTGAAGCCATTCTGCCCGCACGCGTCCACCGATACTCAAACCACTTCGACAGTCTACTAGCGCGATCAAATAGGTCCAGTAAATGAGCTCCTTGAGCGGAATGGACTCCTCTAGGAGGAGCTGTGCCGGAACAACAGACTTCGGGACAGAAAACTCCCTGCCCTGCACTCGCCAACGTTCACTCGGTTACAGGTTTCGGAAAAGCATACTGTCATCCATACTTATTTACAGGCTTAGAGTCTCTGTAGTACTGTCTTTTGTAGGAAGATGTGGATTCTAAAGCGTTGCGTGAGGACTATCTGTGCCCAGTGGGATTGGATAGCGAGCACGATCCCAAGGTTTTCTTATACGCTACGGCTCAATACTACATGCAAGAGGCGAGCTACTCGAAAGTAGAAACACGTCCGACCATTCCACAACAATGCGCTCCCCAGGAGCGATATCGCGCAGAACCGTGAGACAGGCTGCAAATGGCCGATCCACGCGCTGATATACAATCTATGGGAGCAGCATGAGTATATGCGTGTACTGTCTTGTGCAGAGAAAACATACGGAGCTGTTGGGCCGGCAGCACGCGCGAGGGGGACAGCAGGTGAAGGGTGCGAAGCGCAGAGGACCCAGAAGAAAGCGAGGAAGATCTCCGCCTGCCCAACCCCTCCAGCGTTGCCCACTGGATGGCTCCCAGGGGATCTGTGCGGAGACAATGGGGAGATACTCTCCTTCCGCCCGAGCGCGCGTTGTGTGCAATGCGTAGCCGTGTTCGTGGTCGTGTTGGTCCACAGGCGCAATGTACATGCCGCTGTTGTGGTGCTCGATGACAGCGTACCGCAGAAGTAAGCTGGAACATTGTCATGTGAAGTCACAATTCTGGGAATCAGCAACGTACACTTCAATCGCATCGAGGAAAGGCACGAAGCACGGGTTCACGAAACGCTCGTGAGCGAAGTTGTGCACGTACTCGGGAAGTTCGTCGAGGGCCATATCTTTCGTCGCAGCACGAAAGATAACCTTGAGGCCCGCCGTGTATCGAGTTGGCCAACTTCTAACAACTGACATTCCCGGTGCGTCTGCCCTGGACACGTCCTCCGTGGGGTAGAGCATGGCACGCGCCAAAAGATCAGCTACTTGAAGTTGGCCAGGAGAGAACTCCCGCTCGTCTGCCCTTGCAAGAAGAGCGGACACCTGGTCTGCGTAAATGCTCATAGCCGTGTGGGTTGTTGGCGAGAGAGGTGTGACGGACGAGGGGCGGTGTTGAGGCCGTGATGTGGGCAATGAACTCCGCGACTCTTCCCTTGCCAACGCGCCCGCGCCCGCGCCCCGCACCACCTTTCCACTCGCGTCCTTTGCAGCATGAGCGACAAGCCGACCAGACACCGCAAGAACCGTAATGCGGCAAAGCGAGTCCAGGAACGCATGAGTGGGAATGGGGCACGAGGCGACACGTCCACCTCCTCGACGGCGGGCACGCAGGTGTCAAACGCCGATTTCGGCATGATACCACTCGCGGAAGCGCAGAAGGTCAAGCGCATGCGCGACGAGCCCAAGCTGCCAAAGCACGTCGCAATGGAGACTCCAAACGGGCAACAGTTCGTTCATTTGCCTGGACTTCCACCGTCGTCGACCCCTGGTGTCTCGGCGTTTGATGCGCTCTTCAAATCGCGTCGCACGGAAGTGCCACTACCCACTCTCGTCGACAACCTCATGCTGCACGTTATGAGCCCGGGCCCTGCGCTCGAAATCAACATGGACGATGACCCGCTCACGGTCCGCGTCAAGATCGATGGCCCGACTCGTCACCATCGCCGTCGCGTGGCCCAGCACCAGACATGGCGTGACTTCGTGATCCCAGACCTCCTTCGGCCATACCTCCAGCACAAGTATCGCGGGCGAACGCGTACACCCGCGACATGTTATTGTCCAAAGCGCGCACTCAACGTGCACTTACTCGATTGGAACGGTGTGTTGATTGTGTGCACTCGCTGAAAAAAGTCGAACTCATACCCGACCCAGAGGTTACACCTACGCGCCTGGAGATATGCGCTTGTCGTCCAGCAGCAGAGCAGCTCCTCGCGAAGGGGTATTTCCCTTGCGCTCCAAAGCGGCCCTCCCTCGCATTCAATCTTGGGATGCTCGAGTTTATCACCCTGCATTCGACAAATGTCGCGCCAAACGTGACAGCGTGGGCGACGACACTCCAGCAGTACTGGGTGCGAAGACATGTCGTCGGTAACTACGGAGTGAGTCCATGTCATGCACTCAGTGGCTCGAGCTAAGTGATCTAATATCAACAGGACACGTTTCGAAAGCGGCTTGGGACAGCACTGAAGTGGTATCAAGATCTCGACACGCGAGCTGAACTGGCTGTCTCCCAGATGTTGCAAGGTCTGTAGTACGTTTCGAGGCACGGGCAAGCGATTTAACGACGTGCAGCGCAAAGTGTGCTCGGGCAAAAGCGGGTACACGACACCGAAGATGACGAGACTGCCGTACGCAAGCGCGCGCGGGTCGACGAGTTGCACGACGCGATAGGTTTCGAGAGGCCTGGAGCAAGCAGCAGCCCGTCTGCCATACCATCCGAAGGATCGCCCGTTCGCACGGAGGCGAACACGACGCAACTGTCACCGGGGTCTCCGCCAGCCGCGGAGCTCGCGCAGGGTGAAGCTTCGTTGCACCCAGCGGAGGATGAGCCAGTTGAGCGTCGCGTAACGCGCGCTGCGACTCGTGCAGCCAATGAAGCAAGCCGTACGGAAGGCGCGAGCAGTGACGAGCCGTCGCGAGCGGACGCGAACGAGGGGAAGGATGATGGGCGTACAGCAACGCAGCCAGCTGTTCCCCGCGAAAAGCTGACGCGGCCATCGCTCGCTCTGAGGCTCAAGTGTCCCCTCTGCTTTGGTGGACCACGTCCAGCGCTGACTTATAGCAAGTACGTATCCTTTCTTTTGTGCAAGATGGTGCATTGACTGACAGTGGCGTCAGAGCGCATGTTATACTCTGCGCGGATGGCAATTTCCAGCAGAAGCGTCGCAAGTCGCGCGCCCAAGATGAATCGCACACGTACCCGGGCACGCGCTTCGCATCGGAGGCGGAGGTTACGGCGATGGAGAACGAGGTTGAGGTCAAGCGTGCCCGGCCTGAGAAAACGCGTCGGCGTGGTACGGCACGACTGGACGAGTCGGTCTTGAACGAGTGCGAGGAGTCGTTTACGGCCGCTCAGGAGCGCGTTTCGAAGGCGTCGAAGGGTTACTACTCGGATACTGGCCTCATCGCGTTACTCTGTCGGCATGACAGGGTTATCTACCTCGTGAACGTAACCACGCCGGGCGAGCGACAGTACTACGTCCTCAGCCTCCTACGGAAGGTTATGCTGGAGTTGCCGGACGACTGGATCGTTGGCCTACTGTACGATATCGCGTGCCAGCTGTCTCGCAGCATTGACAAGGTATGCAACATGTGTTTATCTGTGGTGACTTGTGCTGACATCCCGAAGCATTCCTTCCTCGAGGAATTTGCGGATCGCTTCGTGTTTGGCGTATCGGTTTTCCATGCCTACGGCCACAACTGGGCGTGCCAACTCGTGTTCCATCCCCGCAAGAGGGATGGCTTTGGGTTGAGCGACGGCGAGGGTTGCGAGCGCTTCTGGAGCGCGATCCGGCGACTAATCCCTGGCCTTCGTGTGTCTGGCGTACGTCCATTTTCACCTCAGGCGCACGGGAGCTGACTCTTTCCTAGTTTTATCGCCGATTGTACGTGCTCGATTATCAGGTCGCGACGATACAGGCTCGCGGTTTGTGGAATCTCGCTTCATGGCTGTTCAAGCGTCACAACGAGGCAAAGACTCGCCGTGCTGCTGCTACCGCGCGACTCGACAATGGCGCTATTGGCGCTATCGGGCGTGCTACTTTGGCGGAGCAGTGGGACGCGCAGGTGACGGCACAGTTGAAGACTTTACCTCGTGAGTTTGCATCGTCTGCTGAGTGTATACAATGTCTAATGCAGGCTTAGGTCAGTCTGCAACGGCTGGCGACAAGGCGCTGGAGGACATCATGCTTGCACTGGGACGGCTTGACGAACTTCGCGGGGAGCAGCGCGACGCGCGCAAGAAGCTGAAGAAGGTCGAGAAACTCACGCCGGCGGAGGCCAGCGAGGCGCAGACGCTTCTGTGCGACGCTGAGGACGAGATACGTCGTACGGAGGTCGCGATCGAGAACATGCGGGCTGCACTGGGTGCACGCGCGTCGCAGCGATGGGACGCGTTGCGCGGAGACGCTTACCTGCGGGCACGCATCAACGCACGAAGACTGCGTGCGGTCATTCGCGCGTCAATACAGTCGCACAAGTTCGAGCGGGAGAAGGTAGAACGTTCTTTCCGTCGGCACGTTATGCGTACGTCGGCATCCTGGTGTGTGGACGCGGGGTACTGATGCGGCATCACAGAGCAAAAGGAGCATTCACAGGTGAAGGACCTTGTCCACAGACGGGAGAAGAACGTCGCGGCGCAGGTTCGGCGTTTCAATGCCCTGGTCGACCAGATGGCTCTACTTGCGAAGCAGGGCAAGGCGCCGCAGCGGAAAATGGTCTTACCTCGACGGCTTGACAGTCGAAAGCTCTTCAAGCTCGATGTCGACGACGACATATGGCAGGAGGACCCTGGACTCGGCCCGCAGGACGAGGCGAGTTTGCCACGTTGGCAGACAGACCAAGACGTCAAGGATGGCATTGTCCTGCTGCTTGAGGAGCGGAGATGCACGGAGGAGGTGGAGCGCATTGAGGCAGAGATCGTCGCGCTGGCGGTATGGTGGGAGGAGGAGCAACGGTCGCTTCATGTTTACTTGGAGGGAGGTGAGGACGAAGAGGGTACGTCTTTCCATTCATCCTCCGTGGGCTACCTAGACTTACAGCAGAGTAGATGATTTCTTCCTGGCGGTTAAGGAGCGCGCAGACGAACACAGCCGTATGCTCGCAGCCTGGCGGAGTGATATGGGCAAGTCGCCGCTCGCGCTGAAGCTGCCAGCAGGTGTGCAGGGAAGAGTGGATGAAGTGGGGCCGGGAGCGGAGGATGAGTGCGCAGACGAGGCAGTCGACGGGGAAGAACCAGCAAAGGCGCAGAGTGACGATGACGATGCCGACGACATGTCGTCGATCTATACGGAGGACGGTGAAGAGGAAGACGAACCAGGAGCAGAGCAATGGGACGACCTAGATGGCGACGCGGAAAGCGACACTGAGTTGGTATGTTGTTTCAGGGACACCGTGCGTGGTATGTGCTAATCGTATCTGAAAGGTACCAGAGCCCAAGCACGACACGCAGGCGAACAGTGCCAGTGCGCCAGGCGTGTCCGCGGATAGTACGAAGAACGTCACCCGCGTATCGCCTGAGGGCATGGACGTCGTCACCAGCAGTGGTGAAGTCCAGGCATCGTCGTCGCCCGTGCACCCTGCTCACGGACCTGACGCGCAATCGGGCGACGCAGGTCACGAGAGCGATGCCGGCGAGAGCGACGCAAGTGACAAGAGCCACGCGAGGGAGGAGAGCGACGCGGGTAATCACCCTGCAGTTGGACTGGCTCTGGTCCCAGGGCGAGGGCGGTACGAGATACGATACCGCTCTGGCCGTTTCTACTGCGATTCGGTGGATCTACGGCGGCTCGATTCTCCAGTCGCATGGCTGAGTGGGGACGGCCTGGCCGTGTTTGCGGAGCTGATGCTCAAGAGTTCGGGGGTGACGTCGGTGGATGTCGTTCATCCCGAGGTTCTACTGAATGTGGAGAGGTTGACTAGGGCAACCGCACGAGGCGATTCCAGCGACGCGGAAGTGGCGCGCAGCCTGGTCGCCAAGGAGCTGGAGCTGGTGCGTGTTGAGTTATGTGTTGGTGGCATCTGCGTGCAGCGCTGACAAGATGACAGACGCTTCGGCCTACAGGCTCTGTGAAGTGGCTGGTGCTCGCGCACGTTCCATCGCCTCAGCATTGGACCCTGGTAGAAGTGCGATGGGCTACGCGCACTATCCACTATTACGATTCGTTCTCAACGACGGGCGGCTATGCGAAGGGCGTGGAGAAGAGAGTGCGCGGCCTCCTGAAGCTGTGCGGCGAGCACTTCAAGATCGAACCGAACGCGGCTGAATGGGTGTGGGTCGGGGAACAGGTGAGTAGTACCAAGGACCGTCTCCTCTTTAACCAACATCTCATCCTTTCCAGCGTGCACGCCGACAGTCAAACGGCCATGATTGTGGTCCGTTCGCGGCAGCTGACCTTGTGTCGCTGTTGAATACGGATAGGCCAAGTACGAAGAAGGAGAAGGAGATGGTGCAGTGGCGAAGGGAGATGGCAAGCACGGTTCGCGCGGTCGAGGCGCGCGAGTTCATACCTAAGCGCATCAAGGCCACATCTGCTCCGAAACCAAAGGTCAGTCTTCCCGGCGATGTACTCGATCTTGTTACTCCTCCTGGCTCTCCTGTATAATGAGATGTAGGTTGTTTACGACTTTACGTTGACGGTGTCCACTGTCTATGTACATAGAGACTCTTTCGAGCAATAGATATTGATTTTCCACGTTGTTGAGGGGCGCCGGGGGCGGGAGGGGTTCGCGATACAATTCTGGGGCGCGCCCTGCGTGTCTGTGCGGATGCATTGGACTTAGTCGCTGCGACAGACGTTGCAGGGGCGGAAGGCGTGCCGAGGGGCGTTTCAGGACGGTCGGAGGGGCGCGTGGGCTGATGGGGGGAGCGGGGGGCGACTCCGTATGGCGGAATGTTTGCCATGCGTGTCGCGGGAGTTGGAGGAGCGGGAGGGGTGGTGGGGGTGGACGGCGCGCCCCTTGCGCCCCTTTGGGCACAATGTCTGTGATGGCTTGACCGAAACGGGTAAGTCCTGTGCTGTCGAGGTGCGCCGAGGGGCCCCAGGCCCAAATCAGCCTCTTAGGCATATCCTCAGATGAGTTATGTTGCATCTAAGAGATGTAGGATTTGACAGCCTGTGGTGTCCGGGATGAAATGCGCTTGTCCCGACAGCCACCGCCGCAGCAGACACAAGGGCCGTCTACAACACATTGGCCATAGGGCAACGCTACATACAAAAGCGATGCCGAACTGCACCCTCCGCAGCTTAGGCGCTGCTCAGCATAGCAGGCGGGAGGACTAGTCCTGCGTTCGCCGTGGAGGTACGCACCCTGAGACTTGAGCTGGCCTGATGGTTGCTGTAACCGACTCTTGTCTGATACGTTCGGACCTCCTGTTTACGCATATGTAGAGTATTGCTCTTATAGTGACATACATACAATAGAATTGAAGATATACTTGCTTGCGCCCGTCCATGACCTGTCGGCTGTCGACCCGTCAGCGCCCGGATCGGGAACAGTGCGTCCCTTGGCCGGAGACCCGCACCTGCCTGCACTGCGCCCTTCTGCTGTGCACACCGGGCCTTTCACATTATTCCACCCGGTCCACGGTTGGACGTCAGAGCAGGCCTCTGAACCGCTTATAACTGGAATCGCGCCATATTCTGGTCTGCTTTAGACTCGCTGCTCGACCTCGTTGCCATTGCTTGGTGCCTTGCGACCTTCCAGCTCGTTATATTTCACCTGATCCGTTTACGACGTCCTGCTCTGGTTACTACCAGCTCGCGCACGCTCACGACTGTCTCGCACCGACGCACACGACCTGACCCTTTACGACCATGCCTCGTTTGCGCGTTCTCGCCGGGCCCTCGTTTGACAATCTCGCGCCCATCAGTGCCAACAACGATGTCGCCTATCCCATCGTCGGCGACCACTTCGAGGGCCGGGTCGCGGTGTACATCCGCCTTGACGACCGACCGGCACATCATCAGGCTCGGTACTTCGACCGGAAGGAGAGGAAGGGCGTGACGTGGAGTATACAGGTTCAAGGTGCGTTCCATGTGCAAGGGGTGGTGCGGTCGCTGAGGCAACTACGAAGGACGCTTCCTCGACACCCATTCAGCAGACGACATCCTCTTCGGGAACGTCTTCGAGCGTCCGCTCAAGCTACCCTGGGGTTCTGGAGCCGCATTGAAGTTCATGCAGTACGTCACCGTCTGTCTTTCGCTCCGCGCAAGCTGTTGAACGTCGCGCAGCTTCGTAGACCCGACGTTGGAGCATGATCTCGGCGGTGTGCGACCTTGGGCCCTGTCGCCGCTCGTGAGCACGATGCCCTACATGGCGCACACCTCCTTGCCGTCTTCCGAGTTCAAGTCATCATCCACCTCGTCGATAACGTCGGGTAACTCGGACCAAGATCGTTGGCCAGCCTTCCCGCCGCGGACGCCCCTCGTCGACTCTTTCCCCCTCCACTCCAAGCGACGAGCGTACTTCTCCTCGCGACCACACCGCGTGCAGACACACATCGGTCCCTCGGACCTTATCACGACCGACTTCTGCTATGGTTTCCTCAATTTCCCGAGTATTACGCTCAAGCTGCCCTGCGGCCTGAACTTTGACTGCTTGAAGTATTGGGACGGCCAGCCTGTCAGCTTCGTGTGCTGCGAGCGGGACAGGAGTGGGAAGGGTCCTGGTGCCAAGGTGTTCTGGTGCGTTGTGTTTCAGATCGTACCGGACGGTGATTGTGAGGAGTAGGAATGTGTAGAGTAATGATACCTGACATGATGTATTACCATCTGTTTCGTGCCGCACATGCGTCCATAGCGTCCTTTGGATCGTACATCTTGCCTCAAAGTGAATCGGTTGCGCAGACCGATTACTTTGAGTACGGGGGCGTTTCACTTTGCAACAACTAACTTTTCTGTCATAAGTTCATGCAATTTGGACTACTCATTCATTCCCTTGTACCCTGCATTTCTGCCCTAAACATATGTGTAACTAAGGCTGCATGTCCGCAACTGTCAGCGCATGTGGGCCGGCAGATTCTCAGTAAAAACATGCATCCCAACTGTCATGTTCTGCTGCGGCGTAGGCTGAGGAGAACTCATTGCGTAAGACTCCGTAACTAGAAGATAGTGAGAAAAGGGATTTTTGGAAACGGTACGGCTGGAACGTACCGAGATAGAGTCCATCCCGCGTCACGCCAGGATATGCGCGGACAATGTCATCCGCGTACTCTTCTGTCCAGGTCTCTCGCATTGCCGAGGAGAGGTTGAGCGCACGTTGCGCCAGGGGGCCGTCCACATTCTCTTCGACCGCAGCATACGGGTCGGACGAAATCTCTGCAGGAGGTGGCGCACCGCGCCAGAAACTGAAAAGTTTGGAGAAATCAATGACCAGTTTGTGCGTTGTGCGTTCCTCGTTGTCGAAGCTGGTGATGGTCTTGCACTGGAAGGAGCACCCCGTCGCCATGGGGTCCAAGGCATTGAAGAGAATGCGGAAGTTGTCATTGCTCGAGTCGATGTATCCGACATCGCCGACGGTTCCGTTTGTCACACTTGCGTTCCACTCATCAGCCTCTAATGAATCGTTGTGTGACAAAAGAACGTACGTAACTGATTTAGTATAACTTCACGGTCGTGCATAGCGCCGGTGTATGTCACCCATTGCGTCTTGCCCTCGCGAAGCTGCGGTATAGCTTGGACTATAGAAAGTTAGCATTTTTAAATGGGTAAAGCGGAGCGTTCACCTCTCCATGGGCGGTCATTGTTACGGTCCAACTTTTCGGCGAAAAGGACGAACGGCGCGGGGGACGAGGATGTGGTAGACATTCCTGAAGTTGTTGGGCAAAGCGCCGTTACTAGTACGAGCGAGAGCTGGTTTATATAGGAATCGCACCGGAGAGAACCTTATTCCTGCAGTGCAGATCCGTCCGGTCCGAGGTTCTGAGGCATTGCTCCGGTTTCCGAGTCGATCGTTGTCCCGACTGAAACTCCGCACGTTCTGCCAACACTGAAGAAGTCTTCTGTCAAGTCTGAGTAGCTCTTCTAGGTTTGTTTCTATGCCAAACAGGACGGTGGACACATGACGCACCCGCGGGCGGAGGTTCGAGTTCGCGTTTGGTGATACCGAGACACAGGTCAAAGGTGCAGCGGAGGACGATTCAAAACAGCGTTCGCGTAAGCCGGGCACAAACGGGCCGCTACGGCGCATGAGATAAGTACCACAAGTCCATGCTGATTCGAAAGACGCTGAGGAGCCGCAAGTCATTGGACTGCGGTGGACGCAGCCGAAACACGTGACATCGATATCGATCTCTTCAAAGAAGAAGTCCCGAAGTTTGACGCTCGAGCTCTGCACGCCGTAAGTACGCGCGTCGGGGAGCTTCGGAAGGGGACTTCTTCGCGGCCGTGCGTCTACGTACGCCACCTGGCCGTGGGCAAACACAGCTGTTCTTAGACGACATAGAAGCAGTATAAAGAGAGGAGCAGCGTCGAAGGGACCGAACTTCGAGCATACTGAAAATGTCATCCCCACGCATCGCAATCATTGGCGGCGGTCCAGGCGGCCTCGTCCTCCTCAACGTTCTCGCCCGCCACAACGTCGCTGCAACTCTGTATGAACGCGATGCCGAGTTCAGCAGCCGTGCTCATCTCGGTGGAATGCTGGATCTGCACGAGGACAGCGGTCAGGCAGCTATGAGGGGCGCAGGATGCTGGGACGAGTTCGTCAAGCATTCGCGTCCGGAGGGAGAGGAGGCGACTATCACCGACAAGACGGGCGAGACGCTCTACCATCATGCGCCACCGCCAGACGCACCTCCTGCGCGCCCGGAAATAGACCGCAGCGACATCCGCAAGATCCTTCTCAACGCTGCGCCGGAGGGAAGCATCAAGTGGGGTCATACATTTGTCTCCGCTACGCCCATCTCCAACACCGCGCAATGGGAGCTCGCCTTCGCGAACGGCGTCAAGACCACTGTCGACCTCGTCGTTGGTGCGGACGGCGCTCACTCGCGCGTCAGGCCCCTCGTCTCGAACGCAGAGATCCAGTACTCGGGGTTCACGGGCGCTGAGGTCTCCTTCGGCCCCGACGTAGGCGCAGCACACCCGGACCTCATGGCGCGCGTGGGCAAGGGCTCCGTGTTCGCGCTGGACGACGGCAAGATGCTTGGCGCGCAGCGTAACGGCGATGGGCGCGTCCGCACGTATGCATGGTTCCAGGACTCGCCTGACGTCCTTCCTCGCGATCCCGCGGACGCCATTGCGCACATCCTGGCACGCTTCGATGGTTGGGCTCCGTGGCTGCGTCAGCTCGTCGAGCTCGCCGAACTGCGCGCGGTCTATCCACGCTCGTTGTACCTGCTGCCCGTCGGACACAGCTGGCCTCACCGCGCGGGCGTGACGCTGCTCGGCGACGCCATGAACCTAATGACGCCGTTCGCGGGCAGGGGCGCCAATGTCGCCATGTACGCCGGGTTGCAGTTGGGACTCGCGCTGGCGGAGGCGAACGGATCGGTCGAGGATATGGACGCCGCGGTGGCGAAGTATGAGCAAGATGTCCGTAAAGTAGTTGTCGATTCCGCGAGCTTGTCCGAGGCCAACAGGAAGATACT
>KV426056.1:109308-134539 GCA_001632375.1 Exidia glandulosa HHB12029 | reverse complement strand
CGCGTGCCTGAGCTGACGCGCGAAAATCCCTGTGATAGGCTTCCGCTGGTTGTCGCAATACGTCAGTGCACTCCCCACCATCGTCGCAGTTCACTGACCTTTCCACTTGCTTTTACAGATCTAAAGAACTGTTTCAACGCTCTGTTCCTGCCCCCGCCTGCCTGCCGGGACACTGTCCGTAGAGGTGTCGCGCAGGCGCGTGTCCACAAACTTTCGCCGCCTGTTTTCCTCGCTGTTTGGTTTCCGTCCCCTCGTTCAATAAATTCCCTTCTACTCTTTTGCACTCGCTAGGGGGTGGTCTCGGTATTCCTGACGCCTGCTCCGACAAATGACGCCTGCTCTTACCATTGGACGATCATTCCGTTGTCGCAACGTTTGTCGTCGCCATTCCCCGCAAACTGCTCGAGGGTCTGAGTGAGCGCCGGGCTATTCGGTTCGCTTTGGGATGTAGTACGCCAGTTAGTCCGTCTCCTTCCACTCTCAGTCGCAAGTATAACTAACGGTAAATAGTTCGGTTTGTGCACCCCGGCTGGATATCTATGAAGCTATCTCGGCGTCAACACCTGCAGTGCGTGGCCAAAGTCTCGCGCATTTGGCACTTGTATCAGTTGCAAAACGGAGCGATACGTAGGCTCAGGAGACTTGGCGTCGATCTTCACTCGCGGCCGGCTGATGTGCTCGAGTGCGCTCGTTGGCGAATCATTGTGCTGTGGCAATGGTTGTCCTGACTATTGGAATCCCCGGATTGTCGAAGGACCGAGAGGGGCCTGCCTCTCTGTTCTGCACGCTTGAGAGTCAGACCCTGCAATCTCCTGTGCCGGCTTTTGTCAGGGCGATGCGACGACGACGATGAACCGAGAGTACATATACTGCAGCGGTCGCTCCAAGGCTTTCCATTACCACCGTTACTTTCTTTCCCCCTTCTTTTTCGACTATGTTTCTTTCATCTTCTCTGTTGATTTTTTCCCTGTCAACCGCCGCTTCGCTCGTCGCGGCAGACAGTAGCGCCTTTCAAGCCGACTCGAGCATCGACGCTGACAGACTCTATGGCTATGTCAAGGCAGCAGCATACAGTCGTGAGGACGTACTTGCGACCTATCCGACATGCAACGGTGCGTTGTAACTCTAGCCTTCATCGCGGAACCCAGTCCTGACCTCTGCCCTTAAGATTGTGACTCTGCGAGCGACGTCGACATATCGGGCAAATTGAAGCAGATTCCCGGATTCGAAGACTCCCTCATGTTCATGGCGGACATGGATGTTGATTGCGATGGAGTGGCTGTACGTTGCTCGATGGTGACCTCGCTCCGTACTTACCAGAGCTGATGATCATATAGTGGCAATGTCCCGTTCGTCTAATCAACCGCGTCCCGAGGGATTCTCTGACAGGTTCTTTGTCCAGGGTAATATGGACGGCCAGCCGGAGACAAGCTTTGGGCATATGAACGCATCCCAAGCGCCGTGGTACGTGATACCGGAAGACGTACGTGCACACCTACGACCTGTGAGAAACTACACAGCTAACGCAAAAGCAGTTCATATCCAAGGGCGACGTGCAAGCCAATGCGCTCGGAGCAGTCATCTGCGGTGACAAGATGTTCTATGGAATCTTCGCAGACAGTAACGGCGACTCGCCCCAAGTCATCGGCGAGGCATCGCTTGTCCTTGCGCAGGCGTGCTTCCCGGACGACGGGATGAGCGGCGCGAACGGGCACCCTGTTCCCGACGTCGCATGTGAGCGCTTCTTACACCGTGTAGCACTGGACCTCGCGCTGATGTATGCTGCGCCAGACATCGTCTTCCCACACGACGCTCCGCAGGGAGTGGGCGACGAGACGCTCGACTATAGCGCCCTCAAGCAGCTCGGAGACCAGAAATTGAAGGACCTTGTGAACGCGCTGGATACCTATGATCCGCTGCAACCATCGGGAGGTACTTTCAGTGACCAGGAGTTCCCGGATCCGGAGCAAAGCGCAACGACGGAGAATCCATTGCCTGACCCCACAACGATGTCCGGCGGTGACTGGGGCGCTGTCGGCCCTGAGCTGCCTCCTACCCAAGTACCGGGGGAGCCGGTGCCCACCTGGCCATGGCCGAGTTCGACGTGTAAAGCGCACCGCCGTGCCCGTCGATCGACTGTGATGTAGGCTTGCGTGTCGATGCTCCGTACCGAGTAGTGCTGTGGCGTAAATTTAAATTATGTTTTCCATGAGGTATTGAACTGCTGCAACGCTGCTCGAAGTATGCAAATGGAATCGGAGGCTCGATTCCCTCAGCCACGAGATGTCGTGGGTATTGAGCGTGGGTATTCGACGTTGTATCTGACACGGCGAGGCAGCGGGCATTCCCAAGCGTGGCACCACGATCAGGTTGAGAACTTCAGCGCGGATTCCGCGCTCATCACGAAAAGGGGTTGAACACCCTGCCCCAAGGATCCCGACGCCGTGGTTGCAGGATCAGTTGGTTGTCAATACGCAGCCAGTTACCCCGGCTCTCAGCTAGTGTAGCAGCCACACAAACTACCCACTGGCATGGTACTTTCCGTCTGTGGTGCAAGTTTCAAGTACTAGTATGATTTCTGACGCACAATCACTTGTCTTCTACACACACTCGTTGTTGCTATGAGAATCTTGTGATGACATGGGATGTTACACTGGGGGGTTTATCAGAAGAGCCACTTGATCGAGGAGCCACTTCGGAACCCTCGAATGTTCTGGTTGGAATACAACATGTTGCAACCTTTGCACATCAGGATCCAAGTGCAAAGTTCGGCTGCGCACCAAGCTGAGGAACGTCTCGGCCGCACGGTCGGCGAATGCAGTGTAGGCAAGGGTTGCAGTCTGAAGACGGGGCCAAGCCTTTTGAGTCAACCACCGTTCGACGAATTGCGCGGAGAGGCCGCGATCCGTAGAGCAGGACATAAAGCGGATGCTTGTGAGGTTGCGCAGATGCGCCAGGGAGTCAAGCTCAGCGGGACCTAATGAAGCAGCAAATTGGAGGGACAACATTGAGATACTGTTGCCTATGTGTGCAAGCAGAGTCGTCATGTGCTCAGGCTCGATTGTGACACTTTGCAGAATGAGCGTGGAGAGACTCGGGAAAACGAGAAATTCCGCCCATGGAGCAAAGAGGACGTCGACTCCAGGCCCGATCTGGAGCTCCCGCAAAACAGAGAGGTTGAGCTGCCGTGCAGGGCGCCACGCAGTAGGATGTGCAATATAGAGCACGAGAGAAGTGAGCAATGGACACGACTCGAGCATCCCGAAGATGACATGCGGCGGAAGGTCCGCGGACCGGAGATTAATGCTGGTCACCAACAGTGTCGTGGGTCGCGGCGTGCTCCAAACCACTTGGCACTCATCTGTGGTAAAATGTCGGAGCTTGGGGCAGTAGGGCAGGAAAACGGGGAAGCCTTCGCGCCACGGGTTGTCCGTTTCGCAGGACGCCGTACACACGGAGAGTTCCTCCAGCACGGGCGTCGCTTGCCGAAAAATCTCGAAGGTCTCCGCACCCACATCGGCCTCCGGTAGGCATAGATAGAAACTCCTCCAGCGGCGGGACTGGGCTCCGATTGTGCGAAGAACCTTATGCAATCGCGGAAGCATGGGGCCCGTCCATATCGCATCATCGAGTTCGTCCCACTCCAAAGTCACGTCCAGTGGGCTCGACTCAGAATATGATATAACAGTATCCACGTATGCTTGGGCATACTGCCACTCCATGTCTGTTTCGCAGAAGGCGTATGGCGCGAGATAAGACCCCCACAGTGACGGCGAGTCTAGTGCCACCTGACGCCAACGGCGACACACGGCACTGACATCGAATGGTAGTAGCGCGCGTCTCAAGTCGTAACGGCGGATATGCATTCGCCCATTCAAGAGCAAGTTTTTGTCGAGGGCAGCGGCGGTTGCGAAGAAGATCTCGCGAAGCAGCTCGACGGGAAACGTCGCCATGACCCGAGGATCGAGTTGCATGCGCAGTCCGGCGATTTCATCAAGTGCCGTGCCCCGCCGCGACTGCAACACACCAAGCTCCTGCGTCATTGCGTCGATGGCGAGCTGTGCAACTGCGAGGGCGGCGCGCGCCTCAGCGAGATCGGTCTGGATGTCGGTCTCGCGTCCGTCGATGGTCTCGAGCTCCTTCTCGCGAAAGGCGATTCGCGACGCGTTCACTTCGCGGAAAGACGGCATGCTGACGAGTGAAGTAGGAGGAAGAGCCGCGAACGCGGAGTCGCGGACTTCTAACTTCCGCCAGACCTCTTTTCTTCCACGTGTATTACTATCACTATTAGTTTATATGTCTGAGTATAACCTGAAACACGCCGTCCTGAGAGACGGCCGACCTGAAGCCGCATTTGATCAGCTTACGGCCGCGGAGTAGACCGAAGAACTGACCCAGTAGCAGCACAACCTTGAGCACACACGACGGCCACAAAGGTGTTAGTTGTAACCGAGATGGGCTCGAGGGAGTCAGAGAGTGGCGGGACACCTGGCGACTGAGACACCAACGGAGGCAGCTTATGTAATCTTTGCATCCGCGCTGGTCACGAACAGCCTTTTATGGTTAGAGGCCAGAAACGGCGGAATCCGTATGGGAAATCGGCAAACACCGTAGGACCTAAAGCTGCCAGTAAGACCTTCAGCCTTTACGGCTTCAGGAATTATGACCGGTATCCCTTCACGATATGAGATGTGTAGCCACATCGGCGCCGTTCCCGCTGGCCGGTGATGATCATTCTGTAGGTTGGCAAATTCAAAGTAGTCGCGGGGTACCATCATGGACTAGTACCTACGACTATGGTCTGGACAGGCGTCCGGAGACGTGGACTCCGTGTCTCCTCCTTTTCTAGATGATGAATGTGCTATCGTGGGACCCCTCTCCCATCGCACACCTTCACCAGGCTCACTCATATACTTTTGGATTGTCAGCCCTCGCAAAAGACCTCCTCGCATTGGAGTCCTAGACTATACTGTAGTTAAACTTCGCATTCTCCCTGAGTTCCGCGTACTACTAGTAGTATCAATGTTGTTACGAAGTGTCGCCGCAGTCTGTATCATTACTACAAGAATCGCGATTCGCGGTGTATGAAGGAATATCAAAGGAACGGTTGCACCTGCTCCTCAAGCCAATCCCACAGCTTCGCGCTGAGCTGCGCGTCGTTCGCAAGCGGGTTCTGCACCGCGTCGCCGGGGCGCGCCCAGGGGATGAAGTACTAACGGAACAGCTTAGTTCAACAGTCTGAACTACACAGGGCCGCAAGGTCACGTACCTTGCCGTTCGCTTGAGCGGTCTCGGGGGCGGTACCGACGTATAACTGCGTGAGCGCCCCAAAGCGAACAGGATGCAGGAGTGTGGTATTCTTAGTACAAAACGTGAGATTGCGTGAAGGTGAGCGCTGAAATCGTAACTTACCATGATCCAGCGCAAAAACGCGCTCTGGTGTCTCTGGAGGTTCGACTGGAGGTTGCCCGGGTTGACCGCATTCGCGACGATCCCATGATCGACGAACCGGCGCGCAAACTCCTTCGAGAGCATGATGTTCGCGAACTTGCTCTGGATGTAGAGACCTTGCGTTCCCATCTTGCGCCGCGCCGCGTCATCAGAGCCTGAGCCCTTCATGACCGCGAAGTCGAAGCTGCGACAGAAGTCGGCGACGCTGGACGCGGTGACGACGATGCGCGCTTTGCCGTCGTGCGAGGTACGGGCGCCGGCGGCGAGCGCGGGGACGAGGAGCGTGGTGAAGAAGTAGTGGCCGAGAACGTTCTGAGCCGCGTAAAGAGTGAGATGTAGGCTGTCTAATGATGAGAGACTGGGAACTATGCGCACCGTGCCGTGCTGCAAATCGTACCCGTCGGTCGTGAGCGCCTCGATGGGAGGCGTCATGATGCCACTACAGATACGTCTGAGCCACTGCAGAAAACCCGTTATATGAGATGCACGCACCCATTGTTGAACAGGATGTGCAACTCAGGCTCAAGACTGATAGCGATGGTCACGTCAGAAAGAGATGTTAGAATCGCGAAGACTTCAGCAACCAGCTCACCCGAGAAACGTCTGAGCCGCCTGTTTCACAGATGCAAGCGAGCCGAGGTCGAGCTCGAGGAAGATTGCGGATCTGCCCGTTTCGCGGTGAAGCTGCGCGATAGCCTCCTCCGCCTTGCTCTTGCTGCGAGAGGCCATGTAGACTTTTGCATCGTGCGACAGTAACGCCTGGTGCACAGTATCAATAGATGAGATGGGGGTGAAAAAGCGTGACGAACCTTGCAAGTCTCGTAGCCCACACCTGAGTTTCCGCCAGTAACAATTGTAACCTTCTGTAAACGCAAGAACATATCGGAAATCGCAAGCTGGGGAGGCAAGAGCGCGTACCCCTGAAAGATCAGGTATGTCGTTCACCGTCCATTGCGGCTTCGGCGGGAATGCCTGCGTCCAAAAGATGCCGAGAGCTGCAAACATCGGGGATGCTGCGAGAGGGGTGAGATTATCGCTGCCTTAAGTACTGCGAGGACCTCGAAGCGGCACGCGTTGTCGTCTTTGATCGTAGCAGTTCGCGTCCTTGGGAGACCGGAGCACAGCCACTCTTCGGGACGGCGAGGCCACTGATGCCCGCGCACTTCGCTTCCGCTGCTGCAGGTATTCGGTACATCCAGTGCGAGCTGCGACCTCTCCGTTGTGGATACGCCCGCGTGGCCGCTGAGAGTATTTGATCAGCAAGTTGCGAATCGGACGCGCCGGTTCAGAGGATTGCGCGCTCTTGGCGGAAGGATGCATACAGACAACGCACTTCGTGAGACCTTTGCTCGGCAGGCTGCTGGTAACTATAAGCTCTAAGACTCGATGGTAGGTCGCATCAGTCACCTCCCTATACCTGCCGTGGCTCATGAAAAATTGGATAACGAGCGGTCCACTAGATATCGCACGACGGCTCGGTGGTCATGTCTTATCGAAAGATGCAATGCCTCTGAGTGTGACAGATATCCAAATTCGAGAACGATATGTGGCATTTCTGAAAGCAGCGGCGGCAGCAGTGCAGGAGACTGTTGCACAACGCTGGAAATGGTGGAGTACATGATGGTCCTCGCGGGCAGTATCTCCCGTCGAGTCAGGTTACGGGCGGTCAACCGCAGTCTGCCTGTAAGCCGCTGCCAGGGCCTTGACGCGTCCCGTACCAGCGAGCGGAACATATTCCGCTACATCGACGTCCGCGTTCACGTCCGCAGTTGTAGACACAGCGACAGGAGCGATGACGACGACATAGTTCGCTTTGTGAAACTCGTCTAGCTGTTTCATAAACCCGAGATTGGGCTGTATTGCAGGCCGTGCAGCGCGGACGAGTTCGAGCGCCTCGTCCCTAGCAATGCCGCGTTTCGCCATGAGATACGCCGCGACGACCGACGCACTCCGACTGACACCCTGGAAGCAGTGCACGAGGACCTTTCCTCCACCGCTCAGTGCGGCATCGATGAATTCGATGCATCGCGGGACGTAGGGCAGCAGCTTGAACGCGGCGCCGTCGATGATGGGCAAGTGCAAAGTGGTGAGCGGACAGTCTGGCGCGGCGAGGTTGTCGAGTTTGTATAGGGCAAGTTCGCGCATGAGAGTGAGAACGTGTGTTATGCCCGCTGCGCGAAGAGCGTCTGTGTCGCGTGCAGCGTCCCAGGACCCAAGGAAGAGACCCGGAACGATTTCGTTCATGGCTTCAGGATACAGGCCCGCCGGTGTGTCCTTCCCGTAATTATTAATGGCGCGCACGAGGACCATTCCGCGAGGTTTAGAGCTGGCCATTTGGGAGAAGAACAAGAGAAGAATGAACTCCGACTGTCCAGACCTTGGATCTTATCCGCCCGGACGCGCCATGTCCTTCCGGGCGCCGCTTCACTCGCTCGCTGCACGCGGACTCACGCGGCCCGTGCGCCGCTCGTACTCGTTCTTCTCGTCCAAGTCTGGCGCTGGACGGTACATCAGCGCGACCAAGCCGCCCAAGGTCGCCGCCGGCGTCGCGCCCGCCGCGCCAGTCAACGGCCAGCAGCAGCTCGACGCGTCAGGCTCAGGCGCGGCAGGCCAGGAGGAGCTCGACGGCGGTGCGCCAGCGACAGCGCCAGCACCACAGCTGGCGTCATCTACTGCGCCCGCCGACGACACCGCGCAACGGCGACAGCACCCGCACCCGCACGAGTCAGCGCCGACGTCGACGTCGAGCACGACGATTCCCCATCCGCGCCCGCGCGAGGATTTGACGCTCAGCGACGTCCGTCTGCACGCATTTTTCGCCCAGCAGCGGCCGTTGCTCCTTCTGCCCTTGTCCTCGAACGCCCTTTTCGCTCCGCCGCCACCGCCCACGCCCGCACCCACTCCCCAGGCACCCGTCGTGCGTCTGGACGGCCCGCACATAAGCGAGGACCCGCCGGAAGCGAGCCTCGATTCTGACGCTGACGCCAATCGCCTGCTCTCGCGCACGCTCATCATGAACCGCGTCGGCGCATGGGCAGAGTGGCACCGCGTTCTTGCGGAACTGGGAGACGAGGCGGCAGTCAACGTGCAGCTGGACAGTACGAGACGCAAGAAGCGCAAGAAGATGAAGAAGCATAAGCTCGCAAAGCGCAGACGTGTACGTCGCTCCTTTTGCAACACGCTGACTTCTTGACTGACGGCGCCGCCGCCCGCTTACAGCTGCAGAAGAAGGGCCGAATGACGACCAAGTAATGTTGCAGTGCATCTGGTGCCTCATACTGTATCCTCCTACGCCGCGCAATTCAATCGATCGGTCTTGCTAAGTAGACATTCGTACCGTGCACCCTCTGACCTCGTCTATCCTTACGCCTTACCACTGTGCTATATTCAACTCTCGCATTGTCCATTGCCACCCTTATCTCCAAACGCAATCACAATCACAACTTCATCTGACGTGCCCTCCCTTGTCTGGTCTCGCGGACCCAATGGGCAACATCCTCTTGCAAACCCACTCCATGCGAAGCCTCGCGCATACTGATGGCTGTAGGAACATCCCCCGCGAAGAGGTGCTGCGTACCCTCAGGACCCTCGTACCTCCAGAACCACAGAACCAGGGAACTTCAGAACGTGGACCGTGGTGTGCACTGCTATGTACTGTAAACGGCTAAAGACCACCACCGAAGAACGCCCGGTTGGCCCAGCGCGGTTGAAGACTCCCTTGTGCTGGTCGGCGTGATCAGCGTGCGCCATACTTGTCGACGGCTAGCAAGCAACCCGGACTGCGTGGGGTCGAAGTTCAAACTTTAGAGCGTGACGCTGCTCTGGTGTCCGGAGACTCAGGTCACGCTCCCTTCGGCGATGTACTTCATCTGGAGGTGGTCACGCTTGCACCCTTGCTCTTGCCTTGGATGCGCTTCGCTGTTACACCGGTTCTCCAGCTTCATCGTCTATCGACTGCACCGATCCTGCGCTCCCGTCTTCTTCTCCGTTCGCTGCAGCTGTTTCCACATGTTGGGCCACGCCGCGATCGAACATTGCAAATGCGCCCGCTCGTTCGCTCTGCCAGCGTTACGTCCGTGCGCTGGTTGTGACTGAGCGACGAACCTGCACCTGCGTTGCCGACCCAAAGCGAGGACAAGTCCCTGACGCTAAGCTGCGGGACTGGCTAGAGGAGCAGGTTCAACCGTTCCTTTGATATTCCTCCATACACTGCGAATAGCGATTCTTACTAGAGTGATGGTTATACTCTACTGCGGCGACAAGCAATACTAGTACATGCGAAACTCAGGCCGAATGCGAAGTCTAATCATTCCTTCAATGCCAGGAGGTCCTTTGCGAGGGCTAACAATTCAACAGATATTAGTGGTGATTAAGAGCAAGAGCAGCGGCGAATGGGAATAGGACTTACGAATAAGCATCTCTTCCAGGCTCCCATACTGCATACCGAGAACCTCCTTGCTCTTCGAATTATCCGCGAGGAAGATGTCATTGTCCTTAAGCCCGAGTCCTGCACCCGGCGTTCCAACAGGGATCCGAGGCTGCTCGGGGAAGTGCTTCCGGAGAACGTCCGCGATCTCCTGCGCGCTGTAGATACCGTCCGCCTTGATGAGGAAGCGCTGGTTGGAGGCGGCGGGCGTCTCGAGCGCCAAGATGTGCGCGCGCGCAATGTCGCGGACGTCGACCCAGATATGCACGCCCGTCTTCGGGACCTTGCCGTCGTCGGTTTTGCCGGTGAGGATGTTGTAGATGAACGTGTTGGACTCGTTCAGTGATGCAGCTGTTTGCGCGTTGAGAATCGGACCGTAGACCATGGGGCTACGCGCACATATGAGTCAGACGTAGTAGAGACCGGTTAGGCGGGGAAAGAAGAACGTACGGGTTTAGGGTGACGATGTCGAACGACGGCTTCTCGTTGTCGAGGAACTCATAGGCGGCCTTCTCAGCGAACGTCTTGCTGCCGTAGTACGCCCCGACTGCAGAGACGTAAGTACACGCCCTTGTGTGGAGTATCAATAGACTCACCGGGTTCAGCGAGCGCCTGCTCCCAAGTAATCGGGTTCCAGTCTGTGCCGCGGTGTCAGTATGGGAGGTCGTGCGAGTATCTTTGCTGCGACGTACCAGCTTCTGAGTATACCTTGCCAGCTGGTCCAGTAACAACCGCTGATCAACGATAGAGGCGAAGCTAAAGACGACAGGATGAGCAAACTCGCGCGAAATGGACGTCAAGAGGGGAACGTTACCTGCTCGTAATGACGACGCGCTTGACCGTCGGTGCAAATTTCTTAGCTGCCTGTAGGACGCCGAGCGTGCCCTGAACCGCGGGCTTCAAGATGTCTAGAGATAATCCGTGAGCTCCGTATCGACGATCAGTAATGTTTCGTGCGCACCTCGCTCAATGTCCTCAGGGTGGAAATGGAACGGGCTGGCAGTATGCACGACATAGTCGAGTCCCGGTTCAGCCTTCACGGCCTCGTCGAATGCGCCTGGCTGCGAAATGTCCCCGACGATGGCGAAATCGAGTTGAGACACGTATTGGGCGTTGGCGGAGAGTATCTCTTGCTTCTTGCGATCGCTACGCACAGTGGCGCGCACCCAGTACCTGTTTTTGGGTCAGCGCGCCCCGACGATTTCGCCTCATCGCGTGGCATACCCTTTCTTGAGAAGCTGGTCAAGGACGTGGGCGGCGATGAAGCCAGACGCGCCGGTGAGCAAGACTCTTGGAGACATGTCAGAGGAGTGTGGATGAGAGGCGATGGGGAGACTGGGCTTGAGCAGTCCGAGTCTGACCACCTTATATACCGCCAATTTTAATTATGGCCTGCGAGTGCGATGACGCGGATCCTGAGGCGCGTCAGGATCCGCGTCATCGCACTCAGGATCATATGCATCCTGGTACCAAATGCTACATGACAAAGCATCTGTCATCATCGCGCTTGACTGGCTGGACGTCTTGCGCGGCTCGGATTTTCGGCTTATCTAACGCTGACTCATGAGCTGATCAAGCGATATACCTCCCCTTTGAACTGACCGTGAAGTACACAAGAAGACTCGGCGCGAGGCCGTGTGAGCTGGGGACGTTGCAGTTTCTGAAGTTGGCGGCACAATTCACACGTTCAAGCCCGAGATCCTGCTGGAAGAAGTTCAGCGTTTCGAGCCTGACAGAACCAACTCGGAGGGTATGAAACTTAGCCGCTACGGGCACGCGTCACCGACGCCAAAGGGAGCGCCTTCATTTGCTGATACGCTTGCTATACTAGGAAGGCGTGCTTTCGCTTTGCGTGCTTTCTAAGTTGCACCATCGTCCGTCCGAGGCAACTTGGCTATAAGCGCACAGCAACGTGTACAGTATCTGCTTCAAGTTGAAGCTGGACCACTCACTCATCAGTGAGGGAGCTCTGTATTGCTGGGAAGGTAACGAAGCGTAGCTTGCGCAACGAGACGCGGTTCGATACGCGTAAAGTACAAATTGCCTCGCGCATGCAGCCATCACTTCTCCAGTGCAAGAAGACTTTTGGCGAGCGCTACAATTATTTCACGGCGTGAGCTCGCACGAAACAGCAACAACAGGTCTGAGGGAGACTTACGGACGAGCATGTTCTCCAAGTTCCCGTACGACATCCCGAGCAACTTCTTACTCTTCGAATTATCCGCAAGGAAGTAGTCCCTTTCCGGAATCCCAATACCCGTACCGGCCTTACCAACGGGAATGGGCTGGTCGGGAAAGTGCTTGCGCAAGATGTCGGCCATGTCCTGTGGACTGTAGATACCGTCCGCCTTGACCAGGAAGCGCTGGTTCGCGGCGGCGGCCGCCTCGAGAGCCGCGACGTGGGCGCGCGCGAGGTCGCGCACGTCGACCCAGATGTGTATACCTTCTTCAGGAATTTTGCCGTCTGTCTTCCCGGTGAGAATGTTGTAGATCAGCTGGTTCGACGTGTTGAGGGAGGACGCGGTCTGGGAGTTCATGATCGGGCCGTACACCATCGGCCTTCGCGGTCGTGAGACGTTGTGGGTCGTAGTACGGGACGCACAAACACGCACGGGCACATGATAACAAGATCGAAGGAGGGGTTCTCTGTCTTCATGAACTCCCAGGCGGCCTTCTCGGCGAACGTCTTGCTGCCGTAGTACCCGGATACTTCGTAGATCGCTGAGTCGTAGTCTCCGTGCATATTTGGTCCATACCTGGGTCAGCGATCGCCTGCTCGTGCGTAATAGGATTCCAGTCTGTGTGAACGAATTCATGAGAGACACGCGAGGAGGCCGCGTTTAGATGGGTGGCCCACCCTCCTCCGTATACAGCTTGCCGCCAGGTCCAGGAATGATGCGTTGGTCAACGATGGATGCGAAGCTGGAGGAACCGCGCGCTAAGAGTCCTGCAACCCGGCGCAGAGTTGCATGGGCGTACCTTCCAGTGATAACGATCCGCTGCACAGTCGGCGCAAACTGCTTGACGCCCTGAAGGACGCCGAGTGTACCTTGAACTGCGGGCTGGAGAAGATCTGGAATGGGTTCGTAAGCCCGTACAGCTGTACGCTGTCTACAATGCACCCTTATCGACATCCTCGGCGTGGAAGTGGAATGGGCTCGCAGTGTGAACGACGTAGTCGAGTCCTGGCTCGGCCTTGACAGCGTCGTCGAAGGCGCCTGGCTGTGCGATGTCCTTGACGATGGCAAAATCGAGCTGGGATACGTGTTCTGGATGCGCGTCGAGGATCTCCTTCTTCCTACTCTCGCTGCGAATGGTCGTGCGGACCCAGTACCTGGGGACGCAGTCACCTTTACACGCGTAGTACAGGCCCTCGTATCATGGAACGCACCCTTTCTGGAGAAGCTGACCGAGAATGTGGGTAGCGATGAATCCAGAGCCGCCGGTGAGTAGAACGCGGGGAGACATCGAGTGGTGTGTCCGTCCAAATGAGGAAAGGATAACGTTCCACGCATGATACACTGGCTTTTATATCTCTGAGGGGCGCGGTGGCGTCAAGTTTAAGGGTTCAGCTATCTGCCCATCCGTACTTCTTCCGTCTGTTGTCCTTCATGAGGTCGGAAAGGGGAATTTGCCTGCAGACCGATGGTCATTACCTAAGCCTGACAAAGCAGCAGGAGCACCGACCAATCGAAAACCGCGCGCCCGGGCATTTCTGGACCTTGACGTGGTTCTTTACAATTGCAGGCGAGGCGCTGACTGAGTGACGGAAGTGGGTCGACCTATCTGAGGCCTGAGGGCGAAATGACGCTGTGGCACAACTGAGAAGACTTGCCTTGGGTTCGAGCCAGGAGGAGTAAAAGACCGGCAAGCAGGGTGCAGTACTGACGAGGATGTCCTCGAATCAGCGACGTGTCATTGCTGAAATCCTTTTTTTAAGCTTTGATAGACTAAGAGCGCCGGTCAGGCCGGGGACGAGATCTGCTTCAATACACTGTCGACTGTGGCAACGTAGAGCAAACGACCAAAGCAGCACCCAGGGCCAGTATCCTCAGGTCGCGATATCTGGCGTCCCAATGCGCCGGAATCAACAGTCAATACTAGTCTGTATCAAAACAACACCCCAAACATGATAGACGGCAATTCGGAGCAGGCCGTGATGCACGTGATCTCGGCTAAGGCTTATCCGCACGCGTTTCGTGCCGTGAACTCATCCCCGCCATAGTTTGCCTATTTCACGGCACCCAAACTTTATGAATAACATGGTACGACGATAAGACTGCTGTCTCTGCAATAAATCGTCACTCTACTACCATTAACTAGTCAGCAACATGGAATGACGACGGATTCTTACCACAGCCTTCGAAGCAAGACAGGGCGACTCGAAGCTCGCATTGGGGCTCTTATTAATATCTTAAGGCATTGCAACCAATCTCTAGATATACAGGTCATGCACAGCGGTCCCCGACGAGATTTGGACTTATCCAGGACTTATCAGGCGGCATTTGATTGCCGTGGGTTCCCTTTTTCGGATTATTTCGATTTCTTGGTCAGCGTGCCGACGCTGCCGGGCACCGGGGGCAACCGAATTGCCGTGTGTCAATGTGGCAGGCGCGTTTTGATGCAGACCATTACTAGATGAACGACTGTCTTCATCCGTAATGGTCTGCGAAGGAGACTAAGTCAATACGGATGTAGGGCGAGCGTCGACTCCCAGCACGACTGGTCACTTGGGACTTCCTCTTGCGCCGCCAGCAACCGCGCAAGACGTGGTAAGTGTGCAACAGATAGCTGCGTCTGCCGTCCGCCTCGTCTAGATTACCAGGAACATTCAACGGTGACGATTCACGTCCTGAAGTCAAAGGGGCACCGCGCGGCGGACGAGGTAGTGCAAAATCCGCGTTGCCATGGCTCATGTCACTGATTGCTGACGCAAGCAGCAAGCAAGGTAGAGCTAGAATCAAACCCGCGCGTAACTTGAACTTGAGTCGAGAGTCGGTCTTTGTTTGGTAGCCAAACAATGCCTTGGCCTTCTGTCCTCGTCGACACGTCCACGCTGTCGGAAATCGCACTAGAATGCCTGTCAGGAGCCCCGCGTTTTCTGCAGAACGGTCCACGGCGCCATGAATTCGACAGCGAAATGATTGTATCTACTCCGCGACTATTTGCGCGGTTCGCTTCATTCTCTGCACCGTGATTGTTTGCTGCATTGCAACTCGCCTGCACCACGGAAACCCTAGGATGCCGGCTCGCGTGGAGGGCACTGAGCTGCAGCATTTGGGCGGGCTTCCTGCGCAAACGATACCGCGAGCACGACCATCGCCCGCCCTCTGCACACGGCGTACTCTAGACTGCGCCATCCAGGGTCGCCCCTCTACGACGTGTATCTTAGTGCTGCAGGCCCCATCGCGCCCGACGTGCAACGTTTGCAAGAGAGCTGCTCCACGTGCAGAGCTTGACGATTCGAGACCAAGATCGTCTCTAGACCTGCCTTCTGTCTTGCCTCGCTCTACCTGGCACATCGCTTCTCGACGATCGGATACCCTACAGCCTCCTTTCAATGGATGTTTAGCGTCGGCGCTTTCGCAAACCGAGTCGCAGACAGCTCCGGGAATCTTCTGGATGCAAAAGCGACAGCCTATGCGATGTCTGGCGACTGTCGAGGCTCACGGGTGACGCAACGTGGCCAGGACGGGGTATAAAGCAGGCTGGGACGCCACCCGAATCCTCTTGCAACGTCTCGCCCCCTCCTTGACTTAACTCGGCGTCTTCTTCGACGCATATTGTCATGTCAATGCGTTCTGCTGTCCCCCGCGGGGACGTCGTAGACGACCCCTCAAAACGTGGCAACACACCGAGCGCCGACGCCGTCCGCCTTTCTCGCGGGCCCGCAGCTCACCAGCATGGCCATGCCTACGAACCGCAGTCGACGAACAACATGCATAATGCCGTCGCATCCTGGTTTCTCGGTCCTCAAGGGGAGAGCAAGGAGCGCCTGAAGGACCTCTTCGAGAAGATTGTCGAGAGCACGGCCGCTGGACGTCTCGCGTATCACGAGGAAGACGGTGTAAGGATCTCGACATGTTCCCGTCATCCCTCGACTTGATGCTCATACATTCGCACAGGCCTTCGTTTCGACGGACATGATGCAGTCGCAGCAGTTTTCCGAGGAGTCTCAAAGGCTCGAGCATCTTTTGAAGAACTTCACGGATCTCTTGAACAAGTACTCGGTGCCCTTCTTCTCCCAACGCTACGCTGGTCATATGTGCTTCGAAACCTCGCTCCCGGCGATTCTGGGATATCTGAGCACGATCATGACCAACCCAAACAACGTACGTCTGCACATCGAACCTGCGGAGCTCCTTCCTCATTGACACGATGCCACAGGTTGCATTTGAGGCGAGCCCGTTTACTACCATCGTCGAAATCACGGTCGGTCAGCAGCTGTGCGAGATGTTGGGCTACTCGTGCAAGGTCGGCGAAGAGTTCTGCAAGCTGCAGGGACACTTTCCCGACCTATGCGACGACGGACGCACGTGCGCCAAGTGCACCCAGATCGGCGTGTCCGCTGAAGAGCGCGACGAGAGCGCCTGGGGGCACATCACGTGTGACGGCAGTGTCGCAAATACCGAGTCTATGTGGTACGTAGAAGTGTTATCGCCGCGGTTTGTGCTACTCGCGATCGTATGCTCATTCTAGCACATTGCAGGGTCGCGCGCAATCTAAAGTTCTACCCGTTGTCGCTCCGTCTCGCTATGGAGAAGGACAAGCTCCTCGGCTCGGCGGCGGCAGGGCTCAAGTTACCGACCTGCGAAAACCCCGAGAAACCCGTCCTCTTTACGTCGCTCAACGCGTGGCAATTGCTCAACCTGCGTACCAACGTCATCCTCGACCTGTCCACGCTGCTCAACACGCAATGCGGTATATCGCCCGAATATAGCGAGCAGGCGATGAAGAAGTACCTCGTCCAGGAGATGGGGAAGGACGCCCTCATGGCAGAATTCACGGCGACGTTCAAGACCGAGCCGCTGAAGCAACCGCAGTATCTCATTTCTGCGACCCGTCACTACTCGTGGCCGAAGGCTGCTGGTGAGTACAGCTCGTATTTCTCAATTGTATGACGGTCTTATTCTCTTTACAGCGCTCACTGGCATCGGCGCCATGAACCTCGTCAGCATCCCCGTGGACGTGCATGCGCGCCTCAAGATCGATGTGCTCCGCAAGCAGCTTCAACAGCGATTCGACGACAAGGTCCCCGTCTACGCTGTCGTCGCCGTCATCGGTACCACGGAGGAGGGCGCGGTCGACCCTCTTGACGAGGTCCTCAAGCTCAAGGACGAGTTCCAGGCCAAGGGAATGTCGTTCGTCGTACATGCGGACGCTGCTTGTGAGTCAAAGTTCCCATACACCCGTCGCGTCTTCTGACACTTTGAACAAGGGGGTGGATACTTCGCCAGCATGATACGTGAGCCACCAGCGCCACCACAACCCCCGGTGGGCCACCTGCCCGTGGGACTACCCGACCCGCACCGTGGCCCTATCGACCCCGTTCCCGAGTTCAGCATGCGCAAGCATACCGAGCTTCAGTTCAGGGCTCTTGCACGCACAGATTCCATCACGATCGACCCGCACAAGTCGGGCTATATTCCTTACCCCGCGTGCGTATACCATGCATGCTTCATCCGTCGCGGGAAGGCGCTCATCTTTTATAACTAGTGGCGGACTGTGCTACAAGGATGGGCGCATGCGCCAGCTCGTTACATGGAGCGCACCATATCTTTCCATGGGAAGCCAGACCGAGAGCATCGGTGTCTTCGGCGTTGAGGGAAGGTCAGCATATTCATCGCTCAAATCTTTGCACTAGACTGACGTCTGGCCTCTCAGCAAACCTGGGGCAGCAGCTGCAGCAGTGTTTCTGCATCATCAGATGGTCGGCCTTCACAAGCGCGGCCACGGAGCCCTGCTTGGAGAGGTCATGTGGACTTCCAGCCGAGTGCGTATGACGAAGGCTTTGTGTACGGCACTGACCATAGTCCTGTAGATGTCCGCGCATTGGGCGACGTTGAGCGACGAGACCACGGAGTTCACCGTCGTTCCCTTCAACGAGGTTGACGCCAACGTAAGCACTCTATGTCGATTTCAGCCCATGAGCTGAGCAGCGATGTCAACTAGCAAATGCGCATCATTCGAGACAAGATCATCGGCAAAGATAACGCGACTGTGCTCAAGGACAAGGAGGCTTGCGAGGCATTGCGCGAACTGGGAAGGTTCGCCACTCATGTTGACTATTCACGATCCTCACTAATGAGGTATGGTTGACGTTTCAGTGATCTCAACATCAATGCATTCGGCTGCAACTTCCGCGTCGGTGGCATTACCAACTCGGACGTTGAGGAAGCAAACATCCTGGGTAGTTGCATCTACAAGGCGCTGTCGATTGCCGACGAGCCGCGGGATGTCAAGGAAGTGCCCATGTTTCTTTCCTCTTCTACCTTCAAGATGGACGAGTACGGGGAGTGCGCGGAAGCGCTCAAGAAACGTATGGGTTTGGAGACCGCGTCAGGTCAAGACGTCTTTGTCCTGCGTAACGTGGTACGTGCGTTACCTCTCAATACGCTGTGTTGAGCGCTCACGCCCGTCTATTAGGCCATGTCTCCATTCCAGTCGTCTGGGGGCTTTGTCGAAGAAATCGCTAGGATCTTCAGGGTTGCAGTCGAGAAGTTGCTTCCCGTGCGTTCTTCGAGCTGCGCCCAGCTTAGTTTGTCAATCGCTCACGAGCACACCAGCCCTTCATCAAGCGAAACACGATCAAAGCCCTGCAACACAACTTCGTGGTACAGGGAACCGCCGAAACGGGGAAGACAATTCACTTGGTCTACTTGCCCAACTTCTACGATGTAAGCATTTCGTGGTCAAGCTCGAGGAGCAAGTTCATTGATCAGTTTCTGCAGGCAAACTGCCGGTACCAACTCATCCTCAGCGTTGACGTACTCCAAGTCAAGCCTGGAGCGCAGATCCCTCCAGACGAGCGCATAACCGGTATCCCCACGATGTGCAGCATCGAGGACACGACGATCAAGGACATTGTTTCTGGCGAGAAGCTTCGCGCAGTGGTGACGAAGAGGTGAGCTCGTCTAGCAGGCCCGTACGCATCATGATGTGCTGACGTGTGCAACAGTTCGACTTCGCACCGCGAGGATGTTATTCTGGGCAATGTCCGCGTTGTCAAGAACCGCAGTTTGAGCTCGGCGCATCGTGACCTGGCGTACCCCGAGTACATCCACTCGTACCTCTACGGCACTCTCGAGGAACCGTACATGGACCACGCCATTGTCCGTGCGCCGAACTGGCAGTTAACGGCGACGAAGCCCGTCGAGCTCGACCTCGAGAAGCCGCTCACTGTCGAGCAACTCAAGGAGGGCGTCATCGTCAAGTTCGTAACTGTCCCCGAACGCGCGTATCAACCGCTCGGCGAAGCCGCGTTCCGCAAGATGTTCCGCGTCGGCGAGTTCTGGGACGTCGAGGTGTACAAGGATCCCAACCCGGCGACTGCACACCGCTCCGGCCTCCTCGATATGCGCAAGGCTGTCCTCATCACGAAGGGCAAGCTCGCGAGCACTCAGTGGCCCTGGGTCTGGGAGGGCCTCAATGCAGCGCGCGAGCCGTGGGTCAAGGGCAAGCTCATCGAGCGCCCACGCACGCTCACGGAATTGCTGCACGTCTTGCCGCCGGTCAAGGAGCCGCCAGAGCCCACTGCTCGCCGCGGCGGCGCGATGCCAGTCGCCAGGAAGATGCCAATGGGTCGTGTCGAGCATACGACGACGAACTCGCACTCGAAGCTATTTGGTAGGAGCCGCCAGGAGACTTGGGCGGACGTCATCAGCCGGGTGGCCAGCATGTGAGGCGACTGGTTCAGGACGTTACCCGAGCTCGCTTGTTCGCTTTGTACTCTTATGCAAGGGCGCAGTCGCCCAAAACTCATACCGAAGACTTCTTGATCCATCTGAAGCAAGATCGTGAAGGAACATTGCAAATAGCTAAGTAGCATAAGGAAGTCGATCTCATCGCTATACGAGAGCAACATTCTTCCATCCACAATCATCAGGTTCGAGTCGAGAACCACCATCATGCCGTCGTCTATTACGCGCAAGTCGTCCTATATATCATGCCAACGAGTCCATACAGACACATCTACGCGTCTACCGCGACCACAAGATCTCGTCAATCTTGAGGATCAAGCTGACCGTCTCCGTCGAGAGCTCCACCGCACTCGTGCTAACGAGCAGCGGCTGGACGACCTCCTCCTCGAGGATGTTCGAGACGAGCCCCTTGCGGACGTTGATACCCGCGTTGTGCTCGCCTAGCGCGTGCCGGTTACGCAGCTCGGTGACGATGGCGATCGGGTTGAGGCCTGCGTTCTCGGCGAGCGTGCTCGGGATGACTTCCAGCGCGTCGGCGTACGCTTGGAAGCAGTACGCCTCCATGCCCTTCAGCGTGTGCGCGTACTGCGAGAGCAGACGCGAGACGTGGATCTCCGGCGCGCCACCGCCCGCGATGAGTGCGCTGTCGAAGGGCGAGTGTGTGAGCGGCGAGAAAGACGCGGAGGACTGATGCGTACCGCTTTTTCACAAGGCAGCGGACCACACAGAGCGCGTCGTGAAGACTGCGCTCGCACTCCTCGAGCACGACGTGGCTGCCACCCATGCAGAGCACGCTAACCGTCTTGCCCGGGTTCTTCACACCCATAATCTTGACGATGCTCGCCTCCGCCTTAGTCGTCTCCTCCACAAGGTCCGCGTACCCAAGCTTGTCCTCGCTGAACGAGTCGACGTCCGCAATCGGCTTGCACCCAAGGCTCTTGGACAAGAAGTTGATTTCGTCGCGCTCGATGTCCTTGACGACGAGGATCTTGAGCTTCGCGAGGAAGTGGAGCGAGATTTCGTTCACCGCGTCGCGCAGGATGGACTTCTGGATGAGCAGCACGTTGCACCCCCACTTCTTGATTTTCTTGCACATCTCGAGGATGTACGCGCGCTCCTCCTTGATCACCTTGTCCATCTGCCGGTAATCGTTCACCACGACCGTGTTGTCCATGTCTGGCTTCGGCGCGGACAGCTGGAATTGGATGAGCGCGATCTTGGCCTTCTCCATGCGCCGGGGGCCGCCGCCGGAGGTGACGACGTTCTGGTTGAGTACGACGCCCTCGACGAGCTCCGTGTCCTCGATCGTACCGCCCACTTTCTTGACGATACGTATGTCGCGCAGATCGACGTTTGTCGATGTGGGAGTGAGCAGACGCGTCACCGCGCTTACTGCAATGGGAGCGAGAAGGGTGGAGAATTGAGACACGATCTGCGAAAGCGATAAGCATCTCTTGAACTGCAAGGGCGAGACGCGCAATTTACTTTGGAGTTCAGGGAAGTCGTGGCCGCGCGTTCGAGGGTCTTCCTATCTTGTAGCTTAATAGGGGTAGACATTTCGGTCAGGTACTCGACAGCCTTCGCAGACGCCTTGAGGAAGGACTCGGCGATGATTGTTGGGTGCATTCCTGCGCAAGGAATGGGTTGCCTGTCCCTTTACCGGAGCGGAAAACGCAACGCACCCTTCTCGAGCATCTTTTCTGCTGCGCCGAGCAAGCTGCCCGCAAGTACGACCACACTGGTTGTGCCATCACCCGCTTCGATGTCTTGTGCGGCAGAGAGGTCGACGAACTACAAGGAACGATGTCAGTCATCATGGAAGGCCGGCGAGGTGACAAGAAACGAAGATATGGTTGGTCAAAGGCTTCGGTGCAGAGTTGGCAATCTGAATCCACGACGATTGGTCGGACAGTATTGTCCCAACAGACGAAGACTCAACACGCCGTACGACATGTTTTATGGAGGGGCGGTCACCGGATGCCACCCGCAACGCAACGTCGTCGTAAATAGGTGTCCCCCAGCTCCATGAAGCGTCACGTGAATGGCGCGAGACGATGAACTTGGGGAATTTGTAGGGGATCCGCGTTCACGAAGAGCGCAAGCACGACCCATAACGTCCGCTTTGAGCGCAGAAGACGCCCGAGAATGCTGGCCAAACGATGCGCGCAGCACAGAGGTGCACACAGTCAATCCCTATTCTCGAGGAAGTCTTTTGGGCGCAGCGATCGAGATACGCTGCGACGTGCAGACATCGCGGTGAACCATCCAGGAAATGATCACGCTCGACACCATAGCGAAGCGGGGGTCGCAGACGGCGCGCACACGATGCAGACGGTGTATGAAGGAGTGTGGTGGAAGTCGGATCGCGCGCGAACGGCCAAGTCGATTCATAAGCTGGCCCGAACTCACCATTTTCGCGGCGGGGTGAAAGGCCTGGATGTTGCGCAGGATGGTTGCGCCGTCGTTCGTGATGATGACTTCGTTTTTCGCGGTTATAATCTGTCGCGAAGGTTGAGCACGCGCGTTTCAGCAGACCTGGTATTGCGCACCATCTTGTCCATTCCCTTCGGCCCCAAAGACGTGCGCACAACATCGCTGATAGCTGCACACGCGTCAGATATCGCCCAAGTCTGTACGACGCGTAAGACCGCACCGCGCGCCGCGACGATGTTGGCATATCGCGAGTCCTTGCTTTTGCTCTGAATTATGCGTCAATATATGAGAAATATATGAGCAATTGGGGCCGCACTTTGTCGTCAAAAGACGCGTTCGCGCCAGATGCGTTTGATTTTGCTGGTGCGGATGGTTTGGACATGACGGACGGTGGCAAGACGCGAGCGGCTGGAAACGGCAGAGTCCGCTCCTTGCTTCCCTCGGCATATGTGGCCCAGGACGCGTGTCGCGCTCAGCTCGCTCGCCAGGCAAAATTCCATCCATAATGCTCCGTTGACGCGTAGCGCAGCCCTGAGGCTGCCGCAGCGCGCGTTCTCGACGCGAGAATTCTCGAGCTCGTCGCGCAACTCGGCGGTCTATGTCCAGTTCGGCAGCGGCAAGGGCGGCAAAGGACCTCAGAAGAAATGGGACAAGCATAGCGCGCAGACTTATCTCGCTGGAGCCATCGTCGGCGTGGGCACTATTTACTACATCGCGCAGTGCGTTCTACTTCTACACTCTCCAATCTGGTCTGCTGAAACACTGTTCACCAGCTTGGAGAGGGTGCCAGAGACCGGTCGCTGGCGCTTCATGGACGTGTCTCCCAGAATCGAGGAACGCATGGGCGCCGAAATGCTTCAAGCGATCATCGAGAAACACGGCAGGCAGATGCTCCCACAGAATCACCCCACGACTCTCCAGGTCAAAGCTGTCGTCCGTCGCATCATCCAGTCTTCAGGTCTCGGACATATTAAGGGCGAAGCTATCGTTGCAACCGACCGAAACATGAACGATGGGCTGTTCCACTCGGATGAACGATTGAACGTCGATGTGCGGACGCCTAGCGATAAACATAGCTCGGAGAGCAAGCAGAAAGAATGGACGGTCCATGTTATCCACGAAGACGTGCCCAATGCGTTCACGACGTTCGGTGCGCCAACTACCTTACATCGCGTCTTTGTACGAAGCTCACGTCCATGCCTTCGTAGGTGGACATATTGTGGTCCATACCGGTATCCTTCCCGTAGCTCGCGACGACGACGGTCTTGCGGCAGTCGTTGGCCACGGTACGCTGCTCCGCCTTGCATTCCCAGTCCCTCATCCTAAACCTCTGTCCCACCCTCAGAAATTGCTCACGTCGGTATGTCGCCGGATTCGCCACGGACCGATACGGACCTGTTCACACTGCACAGTGGCGCGCCATCCATCGGAGAAGGTGTCCCTAGGCAAAGTCGTCACCGTCGTGATGGGCACTCTCGAACTCCTGGGCGTACCAGGCGCACAACTCATCACATCCATAATCCTCACCTTCCTCGTGGAGTACGTATACTTCAGACACACCCTTCGCCCGCCGAGCCTAACCCTGTGCATTTCAGTTTGCCGAATTCCCGAAAAGCTGAATATGAAGGTTTGCATCTGACTGCAAAGCCAGGGCGATGAATGCTGATACTGCTGCAGCCGACCGAATAGGCATGAAACTTATGGCCCGAGCTTGTTTCGACCCCCGCGCAGCCCCAGCGTACGTTCTACGTTTGCCTTCGTTCATTGCTTTGACACGACGCGCCCGACTGTAGGATGTTCGCGCGTCTAGGCGAAGCGGCGAAAGCGTTCGGCGGTTTGAACAACATGGAGTTTTTACAAACGCATCCTCTGTCGCAGAATCGCGTCCAGGTAAGCGTCATTCTCCCTCCTTCCCTCTTCTGCACACCGCTCATCCGTACAGACTCTTGAAGCCCTGCTCCCCGAAGCGTACGCCGCGCAGGCGGAGAACGGGTTATGCGGCGACACGGCGCAACATTTCAACGGATTTACGCGCGCGCTGTCTGCCCTTACCGGTCGGGGCGGAGGATCGACGTCAACTGGCACTGGCGGATGGGGCTCAGAGTTCGTGGACGAAAGTCAGACGCAGGATACATCTGCGTCCGGCGAGATCATCTGGAAGTGAATCGTACTGTAGAGGTAAAAGATTTTCTAGGGTAACCTAATGTGTATACTGTACGTACGGTGTTCAAAAGCGCACAGACTCAGGCTTAGAAATCAATCACCGCTCAGCGCTCGTGCAGTGGGTGACACGGTAACCATGTGCCATAATTGTCTGGCGCCGCGGGCATGAACGGGTTCGCTTCAACGCCATAAATGGTACGTGAAGCGCAGCACCGTAGGCCGCGCAATGCGATCGGACCTGATTCAGATTCTGCCCATGTGCGACTGACACAGATCTGCAGGTGTGCTGTGGTCTTGGTGACGATGGTCAGCGGCAGACTACAGCCTCCAGTCTTTGCGACGCCTGTCGGATCACTCAGTTCTCGCTCTGCCATTGCTCAATGCTCTCGCTATCTACGCCGGCGGCTTGACTTGAAGGATCTCAACGCTCCTCCCTTACCATCGGGTTCCTTCCCGGCCACGGTAAGTACGCTATCTGTCCGGGAGAGCGCAGCCTCCCCACGTGGAGAACGACATTGCCGCACGAAGACGCACACACCGAACGTTTGCGTCGGCATGCAACCCTTTGCGCATACGTGGATCTCGATTTCCGACAAGATTGACTTTCCGGCGGTCATGACTTGGCATTGCCATGCATACCCGAATCGGAAACTTGCAGCACGTTAGGGCTGCAGCTTCGAATAGCGTCATTCAGAGTCCATAGCACTGTGGCACAGGCAGCCGTATGCTGTATTATGGCAGGGTTGGAAAAGAGCTAGATAGCGACCTCTAATCGGCGCAGTGAGCTCTGGGGAAGGATTTGCCGCAATGCGACTTGTAATAGACCTCGCTTCCTCTT